>JABBWI010000024.1:600000-884866 GCA_016647755.1 Suillus subluteus
GAGGATAGTGTATGGTAGGAGGGTCATGGTGGTGAAGTTGAGGACATGGCGTCTGTTCATCCTGCTCTTTCAGGCTTTAAGGGCAGGTCACCGGGAAGTTCAAGTGCTGCACCACGTTCACCAATGGCAGTGAAATTGCATACATGACTGCATTGTCCGGTTCTAGGCTCTCCACGCGTGATTAATGTGATTCATGAAGTGGGGAAGGCCGTACCTAAGACTGTAGTTGGGATGATAAAGTACGAGTGTAGAGCAGACAGGCCTTAAGTAGACTAATAATAGACGAAAAAACAGTCATAAGTTCATCTATATATAGAAGGGACAACTGTCTTCCTTCTATATTGGTCTGCCTAGTTTATGAACATGAACTCAGGTACCTCAATTTCTTTCCCGTTCGCTCTCGTTCATCTCCAATATTTTTGGTTGCGACAGTAGTGCGTTTATGACAGGCGCTCTCAACGCTCTCCGCAATCCCACTGCGTGGAAGATCTCCTTGAAGGGCCACCCGCCACTCAAGTCGCCTTCCGCTCGTTCGACTCTCAATCTCTACTTCACGTCGTGCTCACCTTCCTCACCAACACCATGATTCTTGAAGGACACATAGCATTTGATACACGCTTGACACGATCTTGGCCAACTCAGTATCTTCAGCGGTTGTATAACCAGTGACTAGCAACGAGAAAGCGACAGACATATCTACTACCTCATGATGATGCTGACAGTTGTCCTATATTATATAGTTTGCCTTTTCAACTTTCTGTGCGCAATAATCCGCCCCCATCATGATATCAGCATCTTTCTACAGCTCCCCGCAATCTCTCTCTTTATGATTCTTCAGGCTTTGAGCGTTTCGGCTGTATCCATGAAGAGAGCCTCTAACAAATGGCGAGGCGAAGACATCGGTGAGTCGTGGTAAGCGGGGATGCTCTTAGTAGTAGGACCTGCGACATCTCGAGGAGAGGTGAGTCCGCCTGCATAATCCACCCGGATGCTTGAGACTGGTTCGGAAGTGACTAATCAAAGAAATACAGCGTCTCAAAGCTCGAGTGCGTAATGACCGTAATGGTAGAGTGAAAGAAGTTGAAAATTGTGCCCTTATGTTCAGAATCATGACGGTTCTTCAAGGGATTGACACAATCCTGCTCATTTTCTCACTCTGATGTTGAATGAAGGGAAATGCTACGAAGATTCACTATGAATGATCCATACGTCATCAACTGGAATGCACTCTTCGTCGATGAAGTTGTCCTCTTAAGCCCCCATTTGTTTTGAATCTCCCACACTGCTCCCGATCCCACAGAAGGAGATCGAGTAGATGCTTTACGAGTGCTAATTGCTGGAGGCTACCATAAACAGCAATGTCACAAAGTATCTGGGTTTGTGATGCCATCGTACATGCATGTACAATGTGGGAGTCTGACGGTGTGATATATCACAGACATGAAATTGATTTGGACTGGCAGTGGATCGTACCCTCATCGTGGTTGACTTTGAAGACAGGATCGCATTTTCCAGCCTCCCTGTTATGCACGCGGTCTGGAGCCATTAATGAATACAGCTCAGATTGGGAGAAAGATAAATTTCGCTCTTAGTACTGGTGAAGGCGGAGTGTGCTCGAATAACCTAATGCGCTTTTTCAAACTCCTTGATGAAAAATTGCGACTCGCGCCCGGAGTCGAAAGTGTTTGTGAATGTGAAAGAGTGTTTTCTACCTGCTCGCATGCAGTGATCAGCGTGAATCAGGCATAGAGAGGGCGTGGCATACGAAGAAGGCAAAAAACGAAATTATACTCTGGATGATGAGGACCTCACCATCCTGACTCGGAGATCTGTTTGTAATGGTCGATACAAGCGCAAAAAATACTTGTGTGTGAGGATAATTTCGAAAGCGGTCGATTCTAGCATAAATGCGTTCAGAGATATTCAGGTTGATCGGCTAGGACATGCACTCACTCCGTGACTCCCGTAGTCCAAGGATTTGGAAGCCTCGTGTTCGTTGATTCAGGCAAGCATGCTTGCAAAGGAAGGGTGAATTGCTAGCCATTTCGTTGTCAGAAGCGGGGCTTGGTGCCACAGCATTTCCACGAAAGGTTATGATATGAAATTTGTGAGAGGCGACTCAGGTGAGTAGAGATTCGGCGAGTTTGCATGTGTATCCTTTTCCACATATAATGGGAACGAATTCATATACATACTCATTGCCTCCATTTAGCATAATATAAATATAAACAGATGAGCAAAGAGGCTGAGTAGCAGACTTGGAAGCCGTGCCTTTTGGTCAAAGTGATGAGCTGTCTATCAAGACAGAGAGTTTGAGCGTGAAAAGACCAGGCACTGAGGCAGTGTGCATGCACCAGAAGAGTCTGAAGAGAACATGAAAACCTTAAGGTACCGGCAACGCCCGATAATAAGCAATTAATTCTTCTGGTTCCATACAAGGACCCTTAGCCCTATCGCATTGCATTGGGACACCTTCGTATTGCCTCGTGTCGCGAGCCCGACAGCGGCGGGATGTATTTTTCTGCTAAGTAAGTCGTCGTCTCGATGCGTGTGATCAGTGCGTCATATGTGGTACATTGAAGTTAGAAATGTGGAATAAACTGGGTCCAAACTACTGTATAGTATACACCAAGAGGCAATGATCGGAAGCTTAAGATCATAAGTAAAATTAGCGTAACGCGTGCAGTAATATATATCACAGAGCTGATTGTAGCAAATGTAATAATGAAATATCTGTATTCCCTCACATTACGGCCCAGCCATATCCCATACTCAAGATCAAGGAAAAGAAGTATCGGCGCACCAGCTATCCCAAGAGAAGCCGCACGCCATAACATGTGTTGTGTGTATGTCTGAAACAAGTAATTCCAGCCCAGACAATGTATCCCTCCAAACACAATCCCACTGGAACATCCAATGAGAATTACGATCCCAGCATAGTACTTACCGTAGCCACCTAGAGATGGAACACGGCGAGAACCGGCAGCACGGGGGGAAATCAAGGGCTCAATGCCCATCAGACTGACGACAGGATAGATGAGACCGCGAAGACGGCCTCCCCAAAGACGATCAAGGTCTGCCTGGCTAGAATGCAGGGAAATCAGAGCAGCTTCAGGCAAAAATATAGACAACGTACTCGTATGTCAATCGGCTTAGCTGATTTGCTGTTCCCTTCCAATGCACAATGTAAGGACATCTCACATCCTTGGGCTTCTTCCACCACAAGCCATACGAAATGCAGGTCAGAGCAGTTACAGCCAGGGTGTCGATTTCAAGCAGGGTTATCGGAAGGTTCTGAACATATCGGGCGAAAAGTTGGACAACGAACCATGCCAGCTGAAGAATGGCAAAGCCTTTTGACAGACCATCACCCTTGCTTCGATCTTCTACCTCTGCCTCCGAGATGACAGGCATGTCCACGGATCCCTCATCAACAAATTGTAGAAGGTTATCGGGTGTAAGAGTGCCTCGTGGCTCGTCATTGACGTAGAGCATGAATCCACCCATCCACGCGAAGTAACCATGTGTCACTGTCCATCCTATGAAGGCATCAGTTACATGTTAGTCCTGCCTGACCGAAGAGTCCGAGCATGTAACTAACCTTCAAACTCTGTCACAGGTCCGGATCCACGCTTCCACGCGAAGGACTCGTGGGCCATTGTCAATCCTATGAAGGCAATGGTTGCATATCAGTTCCTGCCTGACAGAAGAATCCGGGTATTAACAGACTTCTGAACATTGCAGGTTTGGGAGTACTCGGACTTCCACTTCCTTCTGGAATGTCACGATGCGGTGTAGCTGTCATCCCTGATATATCTCGACGGTCGCTGTAGGCTTTGGTAGGTTGTATACTCAACCTATCATTGAAGTCCTTTGCAGCTTCACGGGCGCTAAAGAACTGTCGCGTGGCCCAAGTGATCATGAGTTCTGGGGCGATCGACGCCATGACCATAATGAACAGACGACGAGAGGTAATGGCCACTTTGCCCTCGTTCATACCCGGAACGTTCGGATGGACGGCAGTCCATGTGCACGCAAACAAAGTCCAGCCACAGCTCAAGATAATGCTCCATAAGGTTCTGGTGTTGTTGCTGGATGCAGGGTCGCTGTCATCGAGTGTATAGATACAAGTGTCGTTGAGACTCTGAAGTGAAGCACAGACAAACGGAACACAGAAGAGGATAGCGCACACTGAGATGATCATGGTAAAGTTGAGGGCAAAGCGTCTGTCTATTCAGATCTCTTTTGAAGGTGTATCCTTGTGTATCAATAAGTCACGTTCAAGCGCTGACGCTCATACATGCCTCGAGGCTACCACGATCACCGACAGCCGAGGTATTAATCTAGCTAGCAATAGTGTCATCATGAGGGTACACGTTCAATGCCGTAAGTCTGAGACGTGAGACATGCACTGCTTGGATAGTACCATCATTTTCTGTGCGTCTATGCGTTTCTGTCAATCTTCGTGACCAGAAAGAAATCAAACGAGCGTACGTGTTTGACCCATACAAATAGTCGAGGGGAAATACTAGTAGCTTTGAAACACTAGTGTATGGTGAACATGAAGGGTGGAAACGAGGTGGTGTCATTCAAAGGATAAGAGAAGACGCTGGCGCCACTTAAAGAACACGAGAGCCACGTTCAGGCTGGAATGTACATGAATAAAAACCTTAAAGTCTTGATCGAGAGACTCTTCAGGCACAGAAGTAGAGAGCAGCCACTACTGGTCTGCAGCGTGCACTGGAGCTGGAGTGCTTGCAGCCTGAGTGCACTAGCATACATCCTGGTATGAGAAGTTTGAGCTGAGTCGCGGAAGCCGTAGCTTTAAAGCGCTTATTGTCCAAGTTAGATACGCCTTGTGCCTACCGAACCGCCAAGAATATTGTGTTTCATGGAAATACAAGCTGGACTATAACTGAGAAGTTGTCCGAGCGAGACGGAGGATTCACTGGCAGAAGAAAAGAAAGCGGCTAACACACCACCGGTCCACCGGCAACGGGCAGCTTCGCATCTTAGTCAGCAATTAGTTCGCGCCAATTGGCAGGTACAAGTACTACTAGTAGTACTTTCGCCCATGTTCATGCTGGATTGATGCGTCTCCTTAAACGGTTCGCTACATATGGTTCAGCATAATATTGAGTCTCCCCGATTTTCACGTGAGATTCCATTTGGCTGGCTTGTTATCTGCGGCTTCGCTTCTTGTGCGATTTTCTGATATTCAAATTTCAGAGCATCGAGAGGTCTGGATTTGCCTTGCTAGAATGCGGCCAATCAGATCTCAGTCAATCATGTTGGTACTCCGATAGTCACTGTGCACTCCTGTCGACCCTATCTCCCCTATACTCTCCTGGATGTTCTCCTTATGTTGCCTGGTTTTTAGAACCAAGAACAACCACGTCGAATCGTTCAGCTATGTTGCTCATACACGCCTGGGCTCAAGCTTGTGGCAGTTTTAACAAGCGCCCACGCCACATCATTCAGTTGGGCCGATAGCACCTGCAGGTCGAGCAACATCGCTCCTACGCTATGTACAGCACACAGGTGGTAGTTGTTCCAAGGCTTGAAATGAACCTTCTTAGTTGCGAGTCTCATCACGATAGTGCGGGCGGCTAAAATCAAAAATACGTCAAAACTATTATGTGAGTCCAAGCACTCCACCTCAGTTGTTGGCTTCTGGGATGACGGCCAGCGTGTCTTTCATATCAAAATCATCACGGAGAACGCCTCCGCTTTGAAGAGGGTTATCAGGGAGCAGAAGACCCTTTGATTCGATGATATCGCCCCCGACTCTCTTGACTTATGAATGGTGAGTGATCGCCCAAGATCTAGCACGTTGATGACTGGCGCTGGTATAATTTCATATCTCGAAAGGTCTATTTCGAGGCGGAAAAACTGATGACTTATATCTAAGATCTTGTTGAGCGCCCACTCGACGGTTGAACAAGTCAGACACAGAAAACAATACGGACGACTGCTTGCCTTGTCAATCGAACGAGTGGTGGACGGTGTGAAATGTGGACAGTTGATATGATACAATCGCCATATCAACTGCGCGTCTTTTAGCTGACACAAGGTCGCAGTTCGAGGTCCGCACGACACGTTATGACTACTTTCGCATCGATAGACCGGGTTCCACTCACCCGTTTCATTTGTCCTTAGAGCTATGGTAAGGAATGCCAAGGACAAGCGTGAACCGCCCGCAAAGAAACTGCCCCAGAGGTCGGGTTCAGCCAACAAGATTACCAACACACCCAAAAACCGTCATATGGCTAAGTGAATACAGGGTAAACGTTCAAACTCAAAGCGGCTGAATAGCAAAGGCTCAGCAGCATTGAACAAGAAACATTGGCAGCAGGAGCGCGCTTCTGTTTATCCTTCTCCATAAGTAATTGAACGGAGCGTGTGCGTGCTTCTGTTCTTCTACATTAATGACCGTATGGCATAGGTTTTGGCTAAACTCTCATCGTGCAGACCGATCGACTCACCAAATTGCAAACGTTTTCAATAACCGTCCCCATGAAGAGTCCTTGAGCTCGAAATGTTGAATAGCAAAGGGGAGGACAGCATGATACAAGCACCCAGGACAGCAGGACCGAGGTGCGCACTTTTGTTTGTCCTAGCTCTACAAGTAGAGGTTCAGATCAGGAGTCACCAACTTAACATATGAATGGAGGGGATAAGTTCTGCCTAAAGACCCGCTGCCAAGGATCACACGCTAAGGAAACCCTATTCAGCCAAGTCTACAACACTGAGTGTCAACTGTCACGACAGTATAAAAGCAAGTCATCTTCCTACCGTCCACCCATCTCGGTCAGACTATTCGAGCACCTCAGCAGTTCATACTAGCTCACACAAACAATGCGTTTCTCCTTCTTCACCGTTATCGTTGTCTTGGCGGCATCTATCATGTCTGTCAGCGCATGTCAAGCAACATTCCAGAGTTGCAGAACAACCAGTGACTGCTGTCCAGGCGCAGGTACCTGCGTGACCTATGTGAGTAGGAGTAGCCTACTTTGAATCGTTTTTTCGCCTGGTGACTCACCTTTTGCGCCTTGCAATATCAGTTGGCAGGTAACAGGGCCTGCTCACACTAGTGAGTCAATTGCCTACTTCCGCATTGGTGAGTCATGCGCCTGCTCCCGCACGGGCGCTGTTGTTGATTGAACGATACGTAGGAGATTGGGACATGGGTAGAGGCAATATGTATCGAGTTGAAAGACATATATAGAGTGAATGAAGTGTTCTTGTTGGTGTAAACAGAGCCTCGGTCGGCTATAAATCAAATGTGTGATAGCTAAATGACACGCATTTGCGAAATTAGCTGAGTCTCGGCCCAACTGTCCGAAGCGCTTTTCACCTCAGGGAAATAAGTTGCAGCGGCCAAAATCAGAAGCACGTCAAAACCATTATGCAAGTCCCACACCCCTCAATTGTTGGTCTCTGGGATGACGGCCGGTGTATCTTTCATATCGAAATTGTCAGCACAAAAAATGCCTCTGCTTTCAAGAGGGTCACTCGTCAAGGAGGACAAGACCCCTTTATCCGATGACCCCGACTCTCTTGACCTATGAATAGTGAGTGATAACAGTGAGTGATCGACCAACATCTGGCACGTTGATGATTGGTGCTGATATGTTTTCATATCTTCTATATCGAGCAGGAAACCCTTGATTTATATCCCAGGTCTTGTCGAGCTCTACTTGAAGGACAAGCTGGATGGTTAAACGATACTGATACACAAAACGGTTTGGACGACCACGTGGCTTGTCAAGTGCACGAATGATAGACGGTGAAAAGTGGACAGTTGGACCGTCTAATTCAAATACGTGTCATTTACACATTTGATTTATGGTCGGCCCACAGGGCTCTATCTACACCAACAACAAAAAGGTACGCAAATACTTATTGCATCTACCCATTTCTCAATCGGCAGCGTCCTATGTATCGTTCAATCAATAACAGCACCCGTGCAGGAGCGGGCGCATGACTCACTCAAGCGAAAATAGTTACTTGACACTCTAATGTGTCGCTAGGAGCAGATTTTGCCCTGTTTCTGATATTACAAGACGTAAAAGGTGAGTCATGGTGAAAATTCGATGCAAAGCAAACTACTCCTACTCACAGTTGACCGGCAGGTCAGCTTCAAGCCATTGCCTGAACAGCAGTCATATGATGTTACGCAACTCTGGGTTAGTCCTTGACATGCAGGTTGGGCACTGACAGACATGATAGACGCCGCCAAAGCAACGACAACGGCGAGGAAGGAGAAACGCATTATTTGTGAGGTGGTATGAACTGCTGAGGTGCTCGAATGGTCTCTTTGAGATGGGATGGACGGTAGGAGGATGACTTGCTTTTATACCGTCGTGACAGTTGACGCTTAGTGTTGTAGACTTGGCTGAACGGGTTTTCCTTGCGTGTGATCCTTGGCAGCGTGTTTAGGCAGAACCTATCCCCTCTATTCATTGCGTAAAATGCACTGTTAGTGACACCCTGATCTGAACCTCTACTTGCAGAGCTGGACAAACAAAAGTGCGCACCTGTCAGGTCCTGCTGTCGTGGTGCTTGTGTCACGCTGCATCTTCTTTGCTATTCAACACTTCGAGCTTGAGGACTCTCCTTAGCCATCATGGCGGTTTTCAAGAATGTTAGTAAATTGGCGAGTCGATCGGTCTCCACGTTTAGGAAAAACCTATGCCATCCGAAGCACGCACTTGCTCCATTCAATTACTTGTCAAGCAGGGAAGACAGAAGCGCGCACCTGCCGCCATGGTCGCTTGTTTGATGCTGCTGAGTATTTGCCATTCGGCCGCTTCGAGCTTGAACGTTTACCCTGTATTCACTTAGCCCTGTGGCGGTTTTCAGGTGTGTTAGTAATTTTGTTAGTTGAACCCGACCTCTGGGGCAGTTTCATTGCAGGCGGTTCACGTTTGTTTTTGGCATTCCTTAGCATAGCTCCATGGAGAAACCAAACAGGCGAGTGCGATCTGGTCTATTGATGTGAAAGTAGTCGTGCGGGCCTTCAACGGCGACTTTGCTTGTTCGCGTTTTGATATTATTGGACTAATATCCGTCAGCGGTGTGGTGCGTCCTTGGTCTCCAGTAGTCCGTACTCGTGTGACCGGTGCACCGGTGAAGTTTCGTCACGACGATGTCGCTCCTTTCCTATGAAAACCAAATATTATACTACGTCGACTGTCGCTCTGAAGGATCAAGCAAAGAAATCTTGTCCGCATGCCGAATGAAGGTACGCCACCGGCAACGCCCGAAAGAACCTGATATTAATGGTTCCATACTGTCGAGGTCTCGACGCGCCCTTGATTGACTTCTAACCTGCTTTGGCCCACGTTCATACTGGATCGACGCGTCTTTGAATCACCTTATGTATACAGTTCACCTGGATATCGATGTCTGCCCGATTTACAGTTAGGATTTCTATTTGGTTGGCTTATCCTCTGCGGCTTCGTTTCTGATGCGATTGTCTGATGATTGTCGATTAGAATCCATGCTGTGCTGTCCTCAATTCATAGCATGATTTCGTCAGACAGAGCATGGCTGTAATGACACGCTTCACTTTGGCATTCCTTATCGCACCTCCGAGGACAAATAAAACGGGTGAGTGGAACCTAGTCTATTGATGATTCGATGCGAAACAACTTGAATTTGTAGTGTGCAGCATGGTCTAAGTGGACCAACACTTTCCTGATGTACTTATTTTTCCGGGACATTTCACTCGTGTTCTAGGTACTACTCAGTATCACAGTGTTTGTTCCATTCCCCGAGTTCACTCCTGCTCTAGTCCACTACCAGCCTATGGATATTTAACAGAAGCCCTCTTATAGTTTCCACGGCTCCCATGTCAAGCACTCGGCGGGTAGTACTTGCAGATTTTGTTAGTCTGCGACTGAAATTACAAAGCACAAAAGGTGAGTCATCAGGTGACGAAGCAAACTACTCCTACTCACAATTGCTGTGCATCCCAAGTTTTGGTCTGCACAACAGTTTTCTGTTGTTTGACAGCTCTGACCCACTGTTTGACACTGTGCACTGACAGACATGATAGATGTCGCCGAAGCAACAATGATGGCGAAGAAGGAGAAACGCATTTTTTTGTGTGAGGTGGTATGAACTGCTGAGGCTGAGGTGCTCGAGTAGTCTGTTTGAGATGGGGTGAACGGTAGGAAGATGGCTTGCTTTTATCTGTCGCAACATTATACTGTCGCGACGTTATCTGTCGCGACGTTATACCGTCGCGATAGCTGATACTTAGTGCTGTAGACTTGCCAGCAGAATGGGCTGGCCTTGCGTGTGATACTGGCCCCAGCAGGTATTTAGGCAAAACTTATCCCCTCCATTTATTACGTAGTACGCTGAGTTGGCAACTTTTAACCTTAACATCCTTCTCACATTTTCTTGTAGACTCAGACAAAAGCGCGCACCCAGATCCTGTTGTCGGGTGCCTGTGTTATGCTTCCTCTCCTTTTCTATTCAGCACTTCGAGCTTGAGAGCTCCCTCAGCGCTCAGCGATGGTGGCGGTTTTCCAAAATGTTGGCAACTTAGTGAGTTGATCAGTCTCCACGCTGCGAGTTCAGGCAGAACCTCCATCCCGTCAATATTAATGTAGAAGAACAGAAGCTCTATTCAGTCTATTCAGTCGCTTCGAGCTTGCAAGTTTACCCTGTATCCACCTGGCCATGTGGCAGCTTTCAAGTGTGTTGATAAGTTTGTTAGTTGAACCCGATCTCTGGCAGTTTCTTTGACAATGGGCGGTTCACGCTTTTCTATGGCATCAAGTTTGTGCTGATATATTTTCATGTCTTCTATATCAAGTAAGAGAGATCCAACTTGAAGGACAAACTTGACGGTTAAACGAGACTGATACACAAAATGGATTGGACGGTTGCATGGCTTGTCAAGTGCACGAATAATAAATGGTGAAAAGCGGATAGTTGTGCCGTCTGGTTCAAATGCGTGACACACATTTGATTTATGGCTGACCCATGGTTTGTTTATTACACCAACAACAAAAACTTGGTACTTGGTGCGCAAACACTTCAGCATCGTCCTACGTGTCCGACGGCTACAACGTCAAGGACTCATGAAGTCACCGAAGTCGTTCAATCAACAACAGCGCAGCGCGGGAGCGGACACATGACTTACCAGTGCAAAAGTGGATACTTAAGCCTCTAGTATGTCGCTATGCGCAGACATTCTCATCATTCTCCTAATATTACAAGGGTCATCAGGTGAAAATTCGATGCAAAGCAAACTACTCCTACTCACAAGTGTTACACAGGTCAAGTCGTTGCTTCTACAACAGTCACCTGTTGTTTCGCAACTCTAGAGCTCTTTTTGACGTGCACTGGCAGACATGATAGATGTCGCCAAAGCAACAATAACGGCGAAGGAGAAACACATTGTTTGTGAGGTGATATGAATTATTGAGGTGCTCGAATAGTCTATTTGAGATGGGGTGAACGGTAGGAAGATAACTTGCTTTTATACTGTTGCGACAACTGACGCTTGGTAGACTTGGCAGAACGGGCTTGCCTTGCGTGTGATACTGGACAGGTATTTAGGCAGAATTTATCCCCTTTCTCATGCTGAGTTGGTGACTCCTGATCTGAACTTCCTTCATCCATTTCCTTTTAGGCTCAAACAAAAGCGCGCACCTGGGTCCTGTTGACGAGGTGCTTGTGTTATGCTTCCTCTCCTTTGCTATTCAGCACTTGGAGCTTGAGTCAGGCTCCCCTCAGCCGTGGGGGCGATTTTGAAGAATGTGAGTAATTTGGTGAGTCGGTCAGTTTGCACGATGAAAGTTTAGGAAGAACCGGACATTAAAGTAGAAGAACAGAAGCATGAAGCCGGACATACAGAAGCACGCACCTGCTGCCACGGTTGGTTGTTTAATGCTGCTGAGGCATTGCTATTCAGCCGCTTCGAGTTTGAACATCTATCCTGCATTCACTTGTCATGTGGCGGTTTTCAGGCGAGTTAGTAATTTTGTTAGTTGAACCCGACCTCTGGAGCCGTTTCATTGCGGGCGGTTCTTGCTTGTCTTTGGCATTCCTTGACTCCAGGTGAGTGGGACCTGGTCTATTGATGTGGAAGTAGTCGTACGGACCTCTAACGGCGACCTTCATTGCGTCCCTACTTTTCAGTAGTCCGTGTTATACATCGACGTCGTTCTCCGCGTGGTGAATGAACAAGAAAGAAGGCACGCCACCGGCAACGCCCGAAAGACCATACTTCCGAGGTCTAATCTGGTTTGGCCCATGTTCACACTGGATCGACGCGTCTTTGAATCACCTTATACGGTTGATGTCTGCCCTATTTGCAGTTAAGATTTCTATTTGGCTGGCTTATCCTCTACGGCTTCGCTTCTGTCTGATGATTGTCGAGTAGAACGCATGCTAGCTGTGGGGTTCGCATCTGATGCTCAATCTTCCTCTAGTCTGTCCTGAATATTAATATGTCCTCAATTCGTAGCATGATTTCGTCATATCGTTTTTAGTTATTCAGACAACATGAACGGGACGGGTCCTGTTTGACGTGCGGCGAAGTATCGCGTGGATGTATTTTTCTTTTCTCTTAGGTTCTCTACTTTGTACTCTCGAGTACCAAGAGTTCTCCTTGTGTCTGTGCTAGCACAACCGCTCGCCCTGATTTGATCCGCCGATGACACCAAACCCGACTTTTGCAACGCTGCGGGCGCTGCATGCCCTCATGGGCGATGCCCTCGACGATATACATCGCATTTTTTCAAATTCTTCTACTCCCCATTCGTCGCAATGTTCATCACCGGCCTTTCCAGATTCTCCAGAGCCGGTGTCGGTGCCCGCTACGCCCATGTCTTCCACCTTTAGCACCCAGGCCTCTTCCTATGGGACCCCACTCTCACCATTGTCCAACCTTCAGCACGACTATCCTTCTCCATCTCTTCCATATGTATCGTCATCACCAGCGGAGAAACTCGCTGCCTGCCCAGCGGCAAGCGCTGCAGCTACAAGGATTATCGCTGCTGCTGGTCAAATTACGAGCATCGTACAGAAGCCATTTCTGTTCATGTCCGATGCGAGCATGGTGGTTAGTTTTTTCTATTCTCCTGTCAATTCGACCACTTCTAACATTTCTTGTGTCGTTATATTACCACGTAATTTCCGATACCTGGCACTTTCAGTACACCGTTCCAGCATGCTTGCGTCTTATCGAACATTTACACGTCGTTGAGATTCTGCGTGATGCAGAGGATGAACGCCAGCGCCTTCTTTCCGAACTCCGTATTATCGCGGAGCTCCAGTCCCAGAGCGAGCCCGTTATGGCTGACCAAAGTGCCTTGGGTAACGGATCAAATTTCCCAAATCATAACTCCGTCAAGGGCCTTCCGTCACGCCCAAGCTTTACTCGGGGTACGTGCCTCACTTTCCTCCCTTGGTCCCGGGGTGTACTGATCGCCGTCTGATTCGATTTCAATTTTTCATGCGCCTTCGTATCATCTGCCCCTGTGATTTCACATCCCCCTTCCCTTCCTTTCTCCCTCCTGTCATGCCCGTCACGTGATAAAATTGTCCAGACGCTCCAACAAAGGCGGAGGAAAAGGCACTCCAGCTAGAGGGTGTACACGTCAAAGACATCTCGCTCATCATCGCGGAACGCACGGGCGGCCTCCGTTGTGTGGATTCTGTTCGTTTAGGTGGGTCTGTTCTTCAGTCGTTCGATTTTAAGTTTCGTCTGGCTATTCGGATATTCCGAGCTTCTGAACTCTTTGTTACTTTAAATGAACGCCGTCCTTTCATTTCCTCGCCGGTGAAGCGGATGGACTAACAACTCCTCGGCCTTAGCCCACCCCCTGCGCTTGCTTTCAACGCATCACATTCTGCGTGAAACAGCTCCAGACACCTTCGCACTGACGCGTGTCGCAAGCCTGCTCGACAGCGGCAAGAGCGTGGCAGATGTCTTTGCAAAGTACGTGGTCGACTTCTATTCTGTTCGCTCACCCATGCTACAAATTTACATCCATCGATAGTCCCGAGAAAAAATATGAAGACACCTCTGGCATCGCTGCTTTCGTCGGATTGTGGTGCGTTTGTTTTACACCTGGACGTATAGACTTCTAAACTGAAGATCCCCAGCACTGATGAGCTGTTCAAGTCAGCTGCGTATCTCACGGAGGCGTTTACAGGTGTTCAACTTCCTTTAGCTCCTCCAGGGAGTGCTCTCACGAGGCCTGCAGATGGAAATGAAGCGCATATATCCACTCTCAGTGCCCAAAATACAGTGGACGATGCGCATATATCTGGCTTTCCGGCTAATAAGGCGCATATATGCAGCCCTCTAGCGCAGCCTCAGCCTTTACGCGCCCAATCATTCACTAGCGTACATTCAGAGTATCCAACTACTACATCGTCTACGCAGACACATCGCCATCTCCTAGAAGCTGCGACAGCCACACATGCGCTCAATCCAGCGGCAGAATCAACTACGTCTCCTCGTTTATGGGATGCAACCATGCCTGCGCCCATCGCTGGACCACCTTTGAACATCGGCTCCGGCCTTCTGTCTCCCAAACGCGACACAACGCCCAACATAGAAGCCTCATCTATAAAATCAGCTCTCAAACTCCCTCCGCCAGCCCCGCACCCTTCACCGCTGCACAACATGATCTACAGCAAAAGCGACGTTCCAAACACCCCTTCTGCGCTCCTTGTTAAATGCGCGTCTGTAGTGTCGACACTTACACTTGCATCTACGAATTCGGCTGTTGTATCCGAAGGGAGACCACCAAGTGGTAACGTAGGCTTGGGTGCTGAATCGGATAGAAGGAGCGCTGGGTCTGGACTTGATCCTGAGCCCCTTCCAGCATTCAATCTTGCGTTCAACACGCCTGTGCCATTTTTCGAGTGGTTAGAGAACGGAGGACTGGATGCACTTAGTGGAAACGGCGCTGGTGCAGGTTGTTTACCAGCAGGCGCTGTTGGGAATATCGTGTCAGCTGAAGATGAGGGTGCACAGACTCACACTGGACATGTGAGGAATTTGAGTACGCTGTCCGCGCAGAGCGGTCGTGAACCGGGCAAGTCTTTCCGCCTTGAGCGGTTCTCGCAGGCGATGATTGGTACGAATGGGTGGGAGGCGCCTGGAGCTATTTTAACTGGTACGTTGTTGTTCCGTTTGCCTGTATGTCTGTGTTGTTGCATAATTCTGACACTTGTGACTCTAGGTTTCGACTGGCTTTCCCTCCCGCGAGGTTCGACGATAGTAGATGTTGGAGGAGGAATCGGAAGCACGACGATGATTCTTGCACGGGCGTTCGGAGGCAATCCTGGACGTCGGGGAAGTGTGAGCAGCGACGAAGCTGAAGACACTGTGGAAAACAACAGCTCCATCCCTCGACGGTCTTGCAACGAATTGAGTCCGCGTAAATCTAGGAGGGACCTCAAGTCCTTTGCCTCACGGGGCGACCTTAAGTCACATACCTCTCGCGCCGATCTCAAGTCCACCAATCTCAAACCTGCACGTTCTCATGCCGATCTAAGGCTTCAGTCTTCTCCAGGCGAGCTCAGTGCGCGACAGTCAACTGTCCCTTGTGAGGACCAAGACATGCAGTTCCGCTTCATCGTCCAGGACCGTCCGGTTGTCGTCGGACTCGGACTCGACGCATGGCGTGCGCAGTGTCCAGAGATGCTGGAGAGTGGACAGGTGACGTTTTATGGTGAGCACTCTACCCAGATGCTTGACGTGTCTTTCTCACGATGCATTCGACAGATCACGATTTCTTCCTCCCACAACCTCCGCTTCCCCCATCGGATCTCAGTCGGCATCCCGCAGTGTACATACTCCGCGTTGTCCTACATGACTGGCCTGATGCCCGTGCACGTCATGTGCTGCTCAACTTGCGGCTTGCAAGCAGCCCAGAGACGAGGCTTATCATTGCAGATCATGTCCTCCCATTAGCATGCGTTGATGAGGGCGTCCGTAGTGCAAAGCACGAACATCAGAAATCCGAAGGAGAAAAGTGGACGCTCGACTCGGTTCTAGCGCACCTCGAGGGCGCACATGGCACTCTAGCGCCTGCGCCCCTACTTCCGAACTTGGGCGAAGCAAGTGCAACCCCCTTTTCCATGGACATCGTGGTATGCGCGATGATAGATTATTTGTCTGTGCAAGGGTTTACTGACTGAGCTGCGTAGATGCACATAACTTTCAATGGCAAGGAGCGCACGCTACGGGAGCTTTGTGCGCTGGCTCTGTCGTCTGGCTGGCGCATTGCACGCGTGACGTACTCAAAAGGTTCCCATTTCGGGCATCTTGTTTGTGAGCCTGTAGATATACCAGAGGATGCATTCAACATTCTCCCTGGACGGCCGATCTCGGATCCCGCGATAGATTTGTCATTTGAATGTGCTGAGCCCTCGGAGGATGACGAACATGAGGGCCCGCGGACCGCCCAGGAGATGTATGCAAATAAGTTGCCGTCGTCCCTCGGGCCGAGGCCTATCTCGACGGCCATATTACCACTTTTGCCTTCTCCTATCCTTGAGCGCTCGTCATCGCGTTGTGGAACGCCCACGTTTGGATCTCGTGTGTTCCTTCCCCGTCCAGACGAGATCCCGTCTGGCAAGTCCAAATCCTACAGCCTGGGTAGACGATGGCTCAAGGCAAGAGGCCTTGGCGTACGCAGCGTAGTCGAGAAGCAAAAGCGACGCGAAGAAGGCGCTCGAAAAGCCGATGAACACGATGACCAAAGCGGTCAATACGGATCTCCACAGCACTCGCGCGTCTGGTGGAAAAAGGCGCCACCCGCTTCCCCTGTGGCAGAAGAGCGAGCTGGTGATGCATCGATATCTCGCAGCCCACTTCGCCTTCGCAGGGGTACGATAACAACACCGGAGCTTTCACCCCCGTTGCCGTTGCCGAGCCCGCGCATTCCGACACAATATAATTTTCCGGCGCATCGTACGACGCCTAGTATGCAGTCCAATTTCCAAAGCGATGGGAGTTCGAGTGCTCCGCGGTCAAGGAGACCGAGTGTGGCGAGTCTCACTCGCAAGCTCAACTTCTCCCCTTTTGCGCGGAGAGTAGATGGTGCCGCACAAAGGAGCAGTGACGCGAGCGCGAGCCCTCAGTCAGCAACGTTCGATACCGCATATATCCAGTCTGCAGACCAGGAGAAGAAGCTGAGGCATCAACCGAGTTCACCGATGATGCAGAAACATCGTCCCGATGGCGATCGCGAACACAGCATCAGACACCATCCTAGCGCACCTCACTTGAAGGGTCGGTCTACTCGCGCTGAAGAGCCTCCGCCCTTGCCTACTTCTCCCAAAATTGTACGGGATGATGGGTCCTCCAGCGCTCCTCGCAAGTCCAGTCTCCTGAGCTCCCCGATGTTCAGTGGGAGTAGGTCTAGTCTGTCCACGACGACCTCGCGTCAACGAAGTCGTTCGATTTTGTCAAATACTCCTCCTTTGATACGCGCACCCAGTACGCCTGCGGATCCCACAAGCCCCAAACCAAAACGTCAGCCAAGTACACCGAAACTTCCCCGGAGGCTCAGCATACCTATGCTCCGCCGCAAGCGTAGTCAAAGTCTGACTGCTGAGAGGGATACTTAGACCGGTGGCGGGGAAGACGTGCTCAAGATATGGCTGGTAACTTAACTTTCATTCACGGTTCTTTTCTTGCTATCTCGAATGCTGTGTTTTGCACATATTACAGCGATTGCCACTCGTTTTATGTAGACGTCCTCGTTGCATCAGAAGGCCTGATGTTTTACATCATACTTACAAGTACTGTCCTCTACTTCCCACAGAGTAAATAATTCCGAGATCTCATTGTGGCACTAAGGATCGGGGTTTAACCGATAATTGTAGAGATCGTGCTAAGCGGGTCCCTGATGGATCGATGACGTCCTCCATTGTAATAAGCGTAGAAATTGCATACTGGATTGCATGTGTTTTCTTGAGAACAAGTCAAAGCTCTAACATACAGGCAACTCTATTGCATAATACATAATTGGAAGTCCCTCATCCCTCGAGCCCCGGAAAGATGTTGGGAAACGCATAGATGTGTAAATCCAAGTGAGAGAGTGAATTCGGTCACTGGTACTATTACTTGCAGGAATAATCGAACGTTGTTCCACAACGACAAACCATATGATTACAGCCAGCGATCTTCTCTATCAAATGGGAGCACCCTGGGCATCTTGCCCAACCTGATGCTTGAGCGATATCAAGGACTTGTTGCGTCGCTGCGTCAATAACACAGTTGTGATTCCCAACCCCTTCATACTTGGTACGGCATTTTCCACACGTACGGGTGGAACAACTCGGGGCTGGGCAATCGTACACTTTTCGTGACGACTTTTGGTGGAGTGCACCAAGAAAGCGATTGCAAGATGGCGACGAGCAATACACCCGGTGCATCGTTTTCTTTTCTCGGCCTTTGAGCCGGAAGTCTGCAATTAAAGCTTGACTGACGTAGCGTCGTACTTTTGTGAAGGGTATGTTTCTGTGACAGCATCGTGGTGGATACAAGGCGTCGTCACGGACTGAGGACTGGAAGAGGTGGGTGATGCAAGCAAGGTCGAAGACGTGCCCGCATGGAACTGGGATTGCAGCTCCATCTATTGGATCTCTGCATATGATACAAATGGGTCTGACACCTGTCAGTTACACAGTCTATCCTCGCTCGTCTCATAGACTCACGGTTCCTTCGAGGCAGCATCGACCTTCTTGATCGACTGTCGTGGCATGTTTATTTCAAGTGCTGGAAATTATTCGAGTTCCCAAAGGATGTTTAGTAGCCAGAGGAGATTATGTCCCCCCTTCGTATATGCAGCTGAAAAGGATCGACAAAGCTGTCACGGTAGGAGAAAGAGCACAGGAAGGAATGCTCAGCATTTCCTGCCTCGTTGTCTCCGCATGCACTCGATCACCCCTAAATGATCGGGAATAAGGAAACAAAGATAAGGATCACTGGATCTAAAGCGCTCGATATCAGGAGTGCGAAAACACGTTCGTAGTCGTCAAAAACAGGAGCTTGCGTGGCTGTGCTGGGATATAGTACTTAATAGGCAAGTCCTCGTGACTTATGTAAGCATAGGCGTCCATCATTTTCTTGAGCCTGAGGCGTTCGCCGTTGGCCCACGGAACACATAGCCCAGCACAAGCCCAGCATCTCAAAGTCATGTTCCACCGTAACCTCAATCCCGCCACGCGCATCATGAGAACGAAGGAACGGTGGTTAACGCTCCGAGACAGACCTCTTGCTGAATGGTCGATACAAGCTGGTTCGTTGCATGACAGGTTCATCAACATCCTCAATGTGAAGGGCTTCCATAACTATCATGTTCCAGCTACCAAGTACACACTTGTAGGTGATAAGTTTGGAGCCATGTCCCTTTTTTTTTTTTTTTTTTTTTTTTGAATCAATTTTCATGTCCTATGGAGAGATACACTCTATGGAGGACAGTTCTATCTAGTCGAGGGGACCCCCAGTGTCCCCAACGCATCTCTGGGCGCACGAATGCCCTGGTGTTGGGCGTACCCCCACCAGTCCGCCGTTCCCGCCGGCCGTTTTAGATGTGCCGCCCTTCGAAGATGAGATGACTTGTACATATACAGGAGCAATATGCATTCTATCGTATTACCATATATTAACGCGTACTCGGCCGCTTTCGCGGGCAGGTACAGGAGTCGGTTTGGAAGTGTGTGGAATGTTTGTATGACGTGGGCCCGGGGGTGAACAGTGGGTCCTATATTCCAGATGGTGTGTTCCGTTAGGGCTGAAAAAGCGCTGGTGACTCCATGTAGACGAGTGGGAGAGGTATGTGAGAGGAATTGACATGATTTTGAGGTGCATAGATCTACGGTGCTAATGATCAGTCTGACTAGGTGCGCGGGATAGGAATTTCACCGAGTATGGCTTTCATTCTTCCAGTGGCGTTGACGTATTCGACAAGGTGATGGGTGGCTTCAGGCTCCGAGAGGAGGAATTGGATAGATGATGCTTTTCGGCCCAGAGCCATGGCAAGAAGATGACGTTCCCGTTGATAGTGTGGGCAGACCAAGAGGTAATGGTGCACAGATTCATCAATGCCTGGACAGTGGGGGCATGAAGGGCTCGCTGATTTTCGAATGCGGTGAAGGTGCTTGTTAAGCGGTGCATGACCCGTGCGGAGGAAGATATACAGGCTGGTGAGGCGTTTTGGGAAGCTGGCGGACAGTTTGATGAAGGAGCGTTTGAGGATGCGGGGGTCGAGGCGATTGATGTGATGGAAGCGGGGAGATGTACGCCACAGGTGTTTCCAGCGCTCAGCTGTGTTCTTACTTTGCTTTTCTTTCAGAGCCGAAATACTCAGGGGGAGGGTGCGATGACGGAGGTAGTGGGGTAGGCGGCCGACCGAACTATTGTTGTGATGACCCTCTGAGGCCAATTTGGCATGCTTGTCCGCTTCTTCATTTCCATGGACATCGGAGTGCCCTGGTACCCATCGTACGGTGACATCGAAATTCTCATGCTCACGTGCTATGCGGCGCATCATTCTGCGAAAATGGTCTGCAATATATAATCCAGGACGTGAGTAGAAACTCTCACCGGCTTGTATGGAGGCTTGGTTGTCAATCAGGATAGAGACCGGGAAGATGGGGTCTCGTTCGGTGGCCAATAGGCGAGCTGCTAGTGTCAGGCCCACCTCTTCGGCTTCGAACACTGTGTGTTCGTCTTCTGAACCTAGGTGGTAGCGTAGCGTCCTAGGTTGCTTGCCTGCTCTAAACAATATTGCTGCCGCTCCGATTTTACCTTTAAAGCCAGAGCCATCACTGTATATTTGGATCTGATCCGTCAATTGCTCGTACTCTCTCACAGCTTCTTCCTTGTTGACGGCAACATGGGACGTCCAAGGATTCTTAGTCGATGGGGGGCGACGAGCTGGGGTAAGAGTCTCCACTGTTTCGGGGTGCAAACCGAATCGGTGGGTGAGGTGGTGAAGGGACGTGCGGTGAGATGCTACATAGCGCTTGGCTGCTTTCCGGACTGGGGCGTATAGCGGATGAGAACTGGGGTGGGCGGTGAGGCGTATGATGGCTCGGAAACAGGCATCCTGGAGTAGGAGGGTGGTGGGTAGGAGGTTGGCATGGGCCTCGAGGGTGTCGGTGGCCGTCGTCCTCATAGCCCCTGTTATAGCTATAGCCGCCAGGCGTTGGACGGATGCAAGCCGTTTGGCAACGCCAATCGAGCCTCTCTGTAAGGTGTTAGAGCCAGTACGGAAGACCGGGGAGAACCACAGGTCTGCGGCATAGAGCATCTTGGGGACGGCTACCGCTAGGTAGAGTTGACGCATCAGTCGCATTGGGAGTCCTTTAGCGGAGGTGGAGAGACGACGTAGCTGCATAACATATGCTAACCCTCTTGCTATTGCATTGTCTACTTGAGCCTTCCAGCGGAGTTCTTGATCGAGTATGACGCCTAGAAACTGATGAGTTTGGACCGGGTGAATGGTGATTCCTTGGATGTGCATGGTGGGGCGTAGTTTGGTTCTGTTCCTAGAAAAATCCATTAGCGCGAACTTGTTAGTTTCAAAGCGGGAATTGTGAGCTCTGGACCAATCATATCCTCCTTCTGCTCGCCCTAACATATCGGCAAGGGTGGCGTGAGTTTCGGTGAAGGATCTTCCAATGGCAATGAATGCTGTGTCATCAACGAAGGCCAGTGTCAGTTCTTTCAGAGCCTCCCGATTTCTCCTTGGGATGGCGACGTCTACGAGATCAGAACTGTAGATGATGTATAGTATCATCGACAATGGGTCGCCTTGACCTATGCCATTAGTAACAGGGAACCAGTCTGAGGTGTAGCCGTCAAACTTTAATTGGGTCTGGCGGTTCGTTAGTACTAGCTCGGTGAATTGTACTATCTCGCGTGGGATGCGCCTCATGCGCATATTATGGAGCAGCCGACTAGTTACCGCGTTGGGGAAGGCTCCTTCTATGTCGAGGAACAGTGCTGACGCTACTTTTTGTGACCGCCAAGCGTTCTTAACCGTTTCCTCCAGAAGGTGGAGGGAATCGGTAGTAGATCGTCCCGGGCGTCCTCCAAAGTGCGTATTGGGGAGCAGCTGGTGATGTTCTAGTACATAGGTTAGGTGATCCGCTACCACCGCAGTCAGTAGTTTGCCGGTGGTGTTGAGCAACGCAATAGGCCTATAAGCCTTGGGGACTGAATAGTTTGGCTTGCCCGGCTTGCGAAGGACCACAGTGGTAAACTCCCTCCATGGCTGATAGTAGGCGTCATACGTGAACGCTGCATTAAAGAGATATTGTAAGTACGGCACTAGGATGGATGAACATTCCTTGAATACGATGTTGCATATCCCATCGGGGCCCGGCGCTTTATATCCGCTCAACTTACCGATGGCCCGCTTGATTTGGTCTGCCGTGAGGTAGGGCATTCCCTCTACTGGGTCTGGGTAGATCGTATCCTGGGGGATGGTGTTGTTAGCCAGAGGGGAGGGAAAGAAGGACTTAGCTAGAATCTTGCTTTTCTCACTGTTGGTTATTGCTTCATCTGGCACGCCTTCAGGGCTTAATGTGTTCAGGGTAGGCACTCGGGTCTTGCCCCCGTCACGCGGTTCTGAAGAAACATATCTGTTAGCTGTCCACAGGTCGTTGCCCTCGATGTCCTCCAGCCACTCGATCCAGTGCTGTTTCTTAGTCGCGGAGATCTCATTCGCATAGAGATCTTTGACTGCCTTGAGGTCGTCATGACTGGGATGGAGGGGTACCCCTCTCATCTGGTAGGACAGTTTGTCGAGGTCCTTGATGCGCTGTCTGAGGTCAGTGAGACGTTTCGTCCACCAACGCTTCGAGTGAGGACAGGGCTTCGTGAACGGCACACAAGCCTCCATTGTAGAGGTTATTGCATTGGAGAGGTGGCGAGCGGCTTCCTGGAACTCATCTTTGGATGCAAGGGGGGTGGCGGGCTTGGTTGAGATGGTGTTTCGGAGACGTTCATTGAAAATGTTCCAGTCAACTTCCCGCCAGTTACGACGCGGTTCGAATGAGGTGCGGGGGACTGCGAGTTCCAAAGTTAGCAGAATGGGGAGGTGATCCGTCCTGGGCCCACGGAGTGCAGGTGCCGTTTCACAGGCGACTATGCTGTCCAGTAAGTGCTCCATACCGAACACATTGTCCGGTCGAGTCCAATTGCCCGTGCTGCACGATTGCAGGGTAGGTATCCCCTGAGGGAGGAGCTGAAGCATGCCATGCTCAGCAATCAAGTCTATAAGGGGGTTAGCAGCGGTGTAGTTAAATAAATGTCAATTCCGAATGTCCTCCCATAGGGGGTGGTGGCGGTTGAAGTCACCTAGCCATAACATATGGTCTGTTTCGGCTGACTTGATGGAAGCGATGTTGAGTTCTAGAAAGTCGTCAAAAGTAGTTAGCGTATTATTATGATTACCGTCGTTGTAGATATTGAATATGGTACATCGGCCATAGGGGCCGGACAGCTGAATGGCGACAATGTCCGAGGATGGGAACGTTAGCTGCTTCCAGGAGTTGGTGTCGAGTTTAGTACTGATTAGTGTGACCGCTCTCGTTCGCTGCTGGGGGTGAGTGAGGTGCTGGGAGGGATAGAGTACGTGCCAATGATGGTTGGCGCTGGTGTTGCGCAGGAAATTGATATGGGGTTCCTGGATGACTAGGATGTCCCATTGAGCGATTTTGGGGCTATTGAGTAACGACAGTTGAGCGATCAGGGATGTATTAAGGTTCTGCTGCCATATTTTGAGTCTGACATTGCTGGTATGGGTGTGATTAGACATGGTGGGGGGACGTAGAAGATGTAAGGCTGCCAGAGGGTTGAGATGGAGATGGGGATGGGGTGAAGAATTTGGAGATCGGCGAAGAGAAGGAGGAGGAGGAGGAGGAGGAGGAGGAGGGGGTCGACGACGACGAGGGGGGGAGAGATGGAGAAGGAGGTGATGGGGAGGGAGGTGTAGAGGGAGATGTGGGGGGAGGGGGGTCAAAGCTAGTGGGGGGGTACAGATCGGCCATTATCTCACTGGCGGTCGGGAGCATTCTAGGTGGATTGGGGTTTGGAGATGGTGGACGGAGGAAGGAGGAGGAGGAGGGTTGCGTGAAGTTGATGGTGGTTTGCCGTAATGTTTGAGCGTTTCCTGCCGAGCGATTGGGGTGCGAGGATTGGAGGCATGTGGGAGAGTTAGATCTGTTGGGGCGAGGGGGGGAAATGGCGTGTGTCCAGGCTGCTTCAGTGGGAAAGTATGGCATCCAGTTCTCCGGGAACTTCTCGTCAAGGAGTTCGCATCTGCGAACAAATTCCGGACACTTCCTGCTCCAGCTGGTGTGGTTGTCGGAGAGACAGTTGATGCAGCGGGTGGTGCGATAGGCGTTGCATTGCAGGGTAGTGTGTTGTTGCGCGCATGTGCCACAGGTGTCAGCTGTTTCCTGACAGTTGCGGGCGATATGTCCATAGCGCTGGCACTTGGCACAACGAATGGGTTCCTTTTTGTCCTTTCGGATGGTAATACGTTCGTTCTCAATGCAGAGTCCGTCACGTAGGATATTGTTGGCTGTGTGTGCGTCCACTACTTGGAGGAGGGCAAACGCCTTACGCTGTGCTGATGACCGACGGGCTGGTGGTTTGATCCAGCGGATGGATGCTAGGGAGTCGCCAGGGAGTGAGTTCTCGGATTCAACGTGGCGGAGGAAGCTATCATCTTCTATCTGTAAACGGATTGGTAAGTATTCTAGTACTAATGCGAACGTGCGGGTGCGAAACGATACTGTTGATTCAAATTGTCCTTCAAGGAGTGTGCGTCCTGTGGAGCTCCGGAGCCAAGCTGCTAGCTCTTCAGTACTCAGTTCCACTGTGATACCACCATTGCGGAGTGCCGTGATCGCCCGTATAAATCCAGCAGGCGTATTGTCATCCCGAATGTTACCCAGGGCCTCTTTCAATCTGGAGGCGATGTCTTTACTTGAGGTCCCTGGTGGGAACAGCGTGATTCCTGGCTTGGGGTCGAGCAGGATTGTACACGCGCGAATGGCTGCCCGGCCTATCGCTTGATCGACTTTGGGAGGTAGGTGTGCGGCTGCTATGGCGCTGTAAGATGGTTGCATGGGGGCTTGGGTAGGGACGGTAGCAGTAGCAGTAGTCATCTGAGTCGATAGGTGGTTAACGCGTTCCTGTGTGGTGTCCAATGAAGGGGTTAGAAGTTTGATGGCATTCTGACAATCAGTGACAGTGGCGTAAAGGGCATCGGCTGCTTCCTCAATGCGCTCGGCAGCTACGGATACTCCGCCTTCTTGCTCAGTTCTTTCATTACTCGCTATCCGGTGAAGTCTCTCCGCTTTGTCCAAGGTAGTTGTTAGAGTTTCGTCTGCCTGCTGAGCCGTTCTGGATAGGGCTTCGGAGGCAGCATGAATACGGGCTACTTGTGGGGCCAGCGCTGCAATGGTGTGGTCGACTAGCCGAGTGGATAACGATTCGGTTAGTGTCGAGGATATGGAGGTGGAGAGGGAAGCGGAGAGGGAGGTGGAGAGAGAGGTGACCAGGTTCTTCGCTGCGGCCTCAGCGATCTCGCATACCACATGTTTCCTGAGGATGAACGCGACTGCTCTAATCGCTGCTGTTACTGGGGCCGGAGTGGCATTGGACATTTGCGTGATGTGAAACAGAATGGAGGATAGGTGGGGTAGGGTGAACGGTTGACCGTCGATGCAGAGCAGCTTGGAGTTGAGAAACTTTTCCGCGTCAGCAGTGTCCATGATGTCATTGGGCATTGCCATGATGTCTCCAACAGTGGTTGGATTGCACGTGGTCTTTCGGGTATTGGGAGCGTTAGCTGGGGTCGGCGAGTGTGTTTTGGGGGGTCCCACACCCGTGCCCAGAGCGGACTTCCCTGGTGGCATATTAGTAGTGTTAACGGATTAATGACTTATCTAGATTGTATTTTTTGGTGGTTTTATGCTTTTTCTGGGGCAGAGAAATTCTTGAAGGGGCGCCGTTGGGCGGCTTTGGAGCCGGTGGGCACGTTGAGCTCGAGTGGTGTTCGGGGTCTTTTTTCGGGGTGCCACTTGGTAAGTGACTAAGCCGTTGCCATGTCCCTTGCGGATGCCGAACCGGTGTACCGTGATAATTTTCTTTTGAGTCGTGCCGTTGACGATTTCTCTTGCCGGCACCTGTCCTACCTACTTGCACAAGAACACGAGGCACGTTGCTTAATACTGAGTTTTAGAACTCGTATGGCCCTGAGGTAGCCAATGCTCTAGTACGTACTCCTCCTGTCGTCAACGCATCTCTTGTTATCGATTCAGCAGCACGCGAGCCTCTAAAGCCATGTTTTCACCATAGATTTCGGGATCTGTTGATGATGTTGAGCGCTCGCCGTTTAGAGAAGCTGAACCGCACCGACGTTCAGAGTCCAGACAGGTTTACGACACGCTATCCCGCATTCTACAACAGGCTCTCATAGAAAAACATGCAATGCATTCGTGAATCATATTCTGCAACGTGCACTATACCTTTTTCATGCTGTCGGT
Source organism: Suillus subluteus (assembly GCA_016647755.1). NCBI lineage: Eukaryota > Fungi > Basidiomycota > Agaricomycetes > Boletales > Suillaceae > Suillus > Suillus subluteus. The sequence goes on from JABBWI010000024.1 coordinate 626,563, forward strand.
GATGTTTATCTGTCAGATTCTCACTCATGGTGTGCTTATTGCTGAACGTCTGTCACAAGAAATTACCTCGTACTCTGACACGTTCAAATGATTCAGCCCATCCAGAACGAAAATATAACGGACTGGCAGGGGTGAATGATTTCGATGTATATACTATAACGATATACTGTTTGCTGCCAATCTATCATTATTTCTTGCAGTTGGGATTGCTTCCCACTGGGGCTAGGCTATGGTCTGGGTACCAGGAGTCACTAACTCAGGCTTGTCGGAGGTGATTGGTCCTCCATAAACTATTGTAGTGGAGTATCATATGCCAGGCATACTATTTAACCCCTAACTAAACTAAACTAACTCTAACGAGTGACCTATCAATGACTAGGGACTGGGTGTACACGCACGGCTAAAATGCAAACACAAATACCCAAAATTAATTATGTAAATAGTCCCATGACATCACAACGGTAGCCATTGGAGGTCCGCAGTCCACGGCACGTTACGATTACTTTCGTATCATACCGAAGAAGCTCTTGCTCTAAAGGAGTTAGTTCGGCATGTTCACCAGCACCCCAAAAGTCACAACATTATTGTCATTGGAGCGACACTGCGGCCTCATTCCGTCACCTTGAGTTGTCCTTTGGGTGGCAGTAGAAAAAGTAAGGTCTGTTTGATAAAATTAATAGGATGCATTGAAGGTACCTTCGCGACAAGGTTCAGTATAGGGAAAGTACCGTGAACTTCATCAAGCATTTAATAGATTCCCCATAAAGACCGAGTTACATTTTGTTCAACTCACCGCTTTCGTTTGTCCTTTTATGTAAGTTGGAGCCATGGTAATTCTAAAGAAAGCACCTCGACAGCAGGTGTGCGCGTCTGTTTTACTTGCCCCACAAGTAAATTGGTAAAGTATGTGGGTGCTGCCGTTTTGCAAAATCAAGCCCAGGTAAGTTACCGTGACGTACTTTTGTTTTTCAACAGCGGATAGTTTCTGCCTAAACGTCATCCTGAAGACTGATTCAAATTACCAACATGCCCGAAAACCGCACCATTGGCCAACGGAAGCGCACAAGCTCGATGTGCTGAATAACAAAGCAAAGGGAGAGGCAGTGTCAACACAAGCATCGACAGCAGGTGCCAAGTGCACACTTCTGTTTTTCCAGCTGTACTAGTAAACGAAGAAAAAATAAAAGAGTGAAACAGGTGAGTGCTTCGGACCAGGAGTCACATTCAACTTATCACGAAATGACCTGGGGCGATAGGTTCTGCCTAAACTCTCGAGTTATTACCATTCTGCCAAACCGATTCCTGTCTACAACGGTAAGCGTGATAGTATAAAGGCGAGCCATCTTCCTACCGTCCACCCCATCTCAAAATCGAGGACCTTGACAGATCATACCACTTCGCACACACAATGCGTTTCTTCTTCCTCGCCGTTATTATAGCGTTGAGTCTTGACAGCATCTGTTTTTGTCAGTGCATGCAAGCTCAGTCACTCCAGAGTTGCACCGTGAAAAGAGACTGTTGTGGTGGTGAGGGTGAGTTAAAAACTCGTCATTAACTCGTGGGTAGCCGCCCTAGCATGAGGACACGCAGGAAATGGCCAATCTCAGACTGTATGAAGTCTGCGCGGACTCCACGCCAAAGTCTGGGGACTCAGCGGAGTCAGTACACGTCGCTATCATATCTAATTAGATCAGGTACATGTACGTGGGAACTACGGGTGGCTAGACTAGGCACAACTGGCTGGCAAAACTCCCCGAGTTCTGCCAACAACACTACCAGCGTGACTATCATTTGTGTGATTCACGAAATGGTAGACAGTCACGAATAGACCATAATGGATAGTATCGTGAAGTCAAAGTGTAACCAAACATCCACATAACAACGGTAGCGCGAGAGTATAAAAGCAAGCCATCTTCCTACCGTCCACCCCATCTCAAATTACCACCTCGCACAAGCAATGCGTTTCTTCTTCCTCGCAGTTATTATAGCGTTGACAGCATCTATGCCAGTCAGTGCATGTAGGCAAGCGACCCAGAGTTGCACCACGAGCAGTGACTGCTGTGGTGAAACCGTGGCCTGCATTGAATTTGTGAGTAGGAACAGTCTGCTTTGCATTCAGTTTTCACCCGATGACTCACCTTTTGCGCCTCGTAATATCAGAACGGTAATAAAGCCTGCTATGATCTTCCCAGTGAGAGAGCAGACTAATTTGCACATATCGACACGTTGGTGAGTCCTGATCCCGCTTCTGCATTTGTGCTGTTGTTAATAAAACAAGAAATAAAACGCTGCTGTTTAAGAAATGGACAGAGGCGATATGGGGCTGAAGTAGCCCATGACGTTTCAAGTGAATAACGTGTTTATGTGCTTTTTGGTCTTTGTGCAAACAGACCTGCAGGACCGGCCATAAATCAAATGGATGTCAGCTAAAAGACGCGCATTTAATGATCAGCTGTCCACTTTTTCACCGTCATAAGCTCGCTCACTTGACAAGGCACGCAGTCGTTCATACCGTTTTACGTGTCAGTCTCGTTTAACTGTCAAGTTGGACCTTGGAGCTCGACAAGACTTGGGACACGGACCATCAACTTCTCCGGCTCGATTTAGACCTTTCAAGATACGAAATCATAAATTATGTCAGCATCAAACATCAATGTGGTCGATCACTCACCATCCATAGGTCGAAAGCGTCGGGGTCATCGAATCAAGTGTTCTCTGCTTCTTGATGGCCCTCTTCAAAGCGACAAGTCTCCGTGCTCGTAATTTCGACATGAAAGACACGCTGACGGTTATTCCAATAATCGAGGCGGAGCATGCCACACACGATACATGATGTCGCGGCGAACAAATTCGACTCACGTATCGGTGTTCGTGATTTTGGCCTATGCGCTTGCACAGCTCGCAGCTAAGATGTTTCAAGGAGCATCTAACGTTGCGAACTAAACATAGTATAGGAACTGTGCTGGTGAAACTGTAGGTGGTGCCGGTCCAACCAAATTACAGTGTCATTGGGTTACAAAACCATGGACATTAGATCGACGCCTCAATAGTGGGCATTCCTAGCGGGCATTTCTTCAAATGAAGTCCACTTGCTGGAGGATGTTATGGGGATGGCACGATGATTGGTGAAAATGGCCCGTGGGTTTGAACGATTCGTCGGTCATTCTTCGATCTAAAAACTATTTGCACTGTGAAACGCATGAATCCTGCCCACGTCTGTTGCATCATTGCCATCTCGATAGCAACGTCCCTGTAAGCCCGTTTGTACCTGCAACATGTGCCTGCCTGTACACTCCTGTACCTCTGAGTGGATCAGCATGTGATGAACGTTTGGGGGACCGAATGCTGGATGAGAGCCTGCCAGGAGTTGTTTCCATTATGTAGTGAGCGTGAGAAATGCGGTAGCATTGTCGCACGGCACACACACCACGATGCCCAACTCCTTCGATTGATCTTCTACATACTTGACTCGTATTCGCTGCTGGGCCTTCTCCAATGAAAGGATTGACCGCACTCGACCTAAAGTTTTAACAAGCGGTTATTGATAACTCGAACATCCGTGGACTCGAACAAACAACTTTCTTCTTGTGGATTCGCTTCACAGCTCGTTGTTTTCCTATTCTGATCAAAGCTTGCTCAGGTGATACCCCATGGTAGGAGGGTTTCAACTTTTCGAGAAATCAACGCCACGACTAAACCACGCAGGCGGAGCGCTGAGAAACACGACTTGATCCGATGGCTTGAAAAAACGGAACTTGTATAACGCTCATGTTCCGCCTGCAGCATGTGGCATGTACTTTTCAGCAGTGATTGATTAGACGGAAGCGAGGAACACGCAAAAGGGGCAAACATCAATCGATTGGGAATTCATATAGTGAAATGGACACACAATGTCACGGTAAGCCATCTTACATATTGTCTATTGTTCTGATTCAGTCCAAGGTTATAAAAAGACTGTTACAATGCGTTTTCTTACTGTCCCTCACCAGTGGTCTGTGATACTGAAAGCTCTATTGTCTGTGCACAACAATCAGGGCAATCGCCTGCTTTGATCTGTTCACCGAACTCCTTATTTGAACTCTCGCCGGGCGAGTTTGTTTATCGTAAACGTTTATCTTTTCCTGCTCTTTGCGCCCTTCCTCGCATCTATTCTCTTCCCTCTACGCTTCGCTCTTCTATGATGCTTCGAAGACTTGCCCAATTTCTCCCTGCCCTCGTCATCCCCACTCTCGTCTCAGCTCATGGTTATGTACAGCAGGTGACGATCGACGGCACCGTCTACATGGGCAATGACTTGAATGTGGCAACTCCTGCCCCTTCTATTATCCGTCTTGTCGACACGAACAGTCCCGTCAAGGGTGCTAATAACACGTTCCTTAACTGTGGGCAAGACGCTCAGTTCGCTTCTCTGGTCGGAAATGCGAACCCTGGCTCCCAGCTCGAGATTCTATGGGTCGGCGGAACAGACGGCTCATCTAACGTACGTGACTTCATACAATGCCATAGATTCACAAGTGACCATCAATCTGCAGTGGCCGCATAACACAGGCCCACTAATGCACTACATGACCAAGTGCGACGGTTCTTGTTCAACATACAATTCGTCGAACTCCGAGTGGTTCAAGATCTCTGAACTCGGTCTCGAGGCGGACGGTAGTACCTGGTATCAGGCAAACCTGAGTTAGTAATGTTCGTACTTTGCTTTACTTGCACTCATGTATTCTGCAGATTCTCGAGCTCCTGCAAACGTGACGATCCCGAGCACTCTCGCACCCGGAAATTACCTGCTTCGCTCGGAGATTATATCCCTCCAACTTGCGATGACACTAGGAGGCGCTGAGTTTTACCCTGCGTGCATTCAACTTCAAATTGGTGGTTCCCAGACTCAGGGCCCGACGTCGAGCGAGGAGTGCTTATTCCCCGGTTGTTACTCTGATACTGATCCTGGCATCTTAACACCAAACGTGAGCCGTTTTCTCGTTTGATTTTTGTTTGAATATATCATTGATCATCGCACAGATCTACAACCCGCCCATTGAGTACACGTTCCCCGGCCCTCCTGTCGCAAGCTTCGTGGACGCCGGCTCAAGCTCTGCTGCGCCTTCTTCCACCGGCTCTGCATCGGGTTCCTCAGCGGGGACTACATCAACCTTCGTCAATGGCCCTTCTTCCACTATTATCGCGTCATCCACCCCAAGTCCAACGGCGACAGGGCAGTGCATGCTTAGCCGTTCCACCAGCGAGGATGTTGTCAAGCGAGACAGCAAGAACAAGCGGACACACAAGCGGAGACTCACCCGTGCGCATTAAACGCGAATATTAACTGGCGAGGGTGGGCTTGACGTCCCTCTCCCTCATGGTTATCATATAACAAGGCTTGATGCCTTGTGGCACTGCGTGCCGCATCACGACATCATTGATTCGGTTATCCACGTACACGATCTTTTTTAACTCACTCTCGCTCATGTTCACTCTCCTTTGGATCAAGTCACTCTCTGTTGCATGTTCGTTTCGTTCTGCTTTGTGCATATCTTGTCTATTTGTACTTTAGGTGCCCATCTGGAATGGGTCTTATCCACGCGTAGCCATGGTTAACATAACATGCATATTATTACTAGTATAGCTGCACCGGATGTACATAATGCTTGATGCAATGCGACTGATGGCTGATGTATCAATGTGTGTGCCACCTGTCGACTCGCGGGAGGTCTTCCATTTTCAACAACCTCCAACAAACTCAAAGGAGTCCAAACAAGGGCAGCTGCCACTGGCAAGAGTCAAGACCCTAAGTTATAACCTTTTTGCGGCAGCAATAGTGACCACACCTTTGAACTTGCTTTCGTCAGTCACCACTAAGTCTTCATTGTTCGAGACACCCTCGCAACTTCAATTCGACAGAGCTACCTTGTTCTTGCTTTGACTGATTCATGGCACCGCTACGGTCTTTTCCGCCACGATGTCTTTGTCCGTTCGTTTCTTAGTCGCATCTGAAAGTATTTAAACGACAAGCAGAACGGTGGTATCGACACTACACTACGAACACGTTCTTCAGTCAAGTACTCTCAGGCTACTACTCGCGATCGTGCTCGCTGTTGACGACACAAACTCTGGTTAGTTCTTTGTTTTATATTTGCTGATGATGTTGACATCAGGTTTCAGCGTATTAGACAGTGAACCAAGTTGAGAAGGAATGAAGCAGTCCAAAGTAGAGTTACTGTCTCTTCCTGAAGAACTTCTACTTTATATTCTAAGCTTCCTTCCTTGGCAAGACATTCTACGTTGCACATCCGTAAGCTACTGTCCAATCACTGATCGGTGTTGGTTGTCCCAGATAGACTCTGATACTGATGATCGTCTGGCAGCTATGCAAGGCCCTTCGCCAGGCATGCATGTCATCTTCCGAGCTGCAGTACATCACTGAATTGGGCGGCCAACAACTGCTCCCTGTCTTCGGTGATCACATTTCTTTTTCAAAGCGCCTACAACTCCTGAGGGACAAACTCCACGCATGGTCCAAGTTTGATATCCACTCTTTCGAAGCGATCTCTATACCAGAACAATTCTGTACACGAACAGAAGTAACCATCGTCAGTGGACATGCCTGCTTCTGGAAGCCATCTATGCACTCGTGCAAGATCTTTCCAATACTACCCAAGCCCTTACAACAAACTATTGAGCGTGATTTTTCTCCAGATTCACTTTGCTCAGTTCCCGGACAGGCACAAAGCTACGATGTTTTGAATGTTTTCATCGACCCGGTGCAAAACCTACTCGCCATCGTCTATGTCACAGTCATTAGAAATGGTAACATGGTGTATGATGAGGATTACTATATTGACCTTGTAACCCTGGATGGAGATGGTGCCCACCCTCATGCTGCTGGACGGACTCTGTTTCTCTCTGACTTGCCAACACGCGAGAACTTTATCACAAAGAGTACGAAAATCGAGTGTTTAGGGAGACATATCGCTTTACGATTGTTTGATGATCAGCCACGCACTCCTACATTTGCGTCCAGATGGTGGTTGCAGATTTGGGACTGGCAACACTCAACAACGTCCAATGTGAGCCTTGATCAGAATTAGTTGAAATACTTGACAGCTGATACTCGATCTAGAGCATCCTCAGCGGCCCAGTAATAGATCCGGATTTTGACGAGATCGACATTTGCTTCCTCGGAAACGATAGATTTTTGATTGTCAGCGACCATTTGAAGCTCTATTCAATCGAGGACATGTCTCAGGCACCGCGATTGCTGGCTTGCTTCTCGTGGCCCGTACCATTTATGAACCTACGATGCTTTACCCCGACGGATGATATTACACGCAGCTCACACCCCCAGATACAAGCCCCGCAAATAACATGGATCTCGAATCCTGAACATCGACTACTCTCCCTTGTCACGCGGTATCCAGATCTCTACTTCGTTATTTCTACTAGGATTTTCTTCGAGCCTGACTTCGTTGATTCGGAAGGACCAACAATCATACCATGGGAGTCTTGGGGTCCTTCAAATACTCGTGCTTTCCCGCACCAATTTTCATGCAAACTTGCCGTTAGCGGGAGTCGAGCTTTGTATGCATTCCCTGCAGCAGGCGCAAAAATAGACGACTCGACGGAGTACAGATTACATCTCATGGACTTTAGTCCATTAGCTGTTAAGCGCCACCACCAGCAAGACCTAGGAAGAATGGTGAATGAGCCATCTACGGTAGAACACATCCAGAAGAAGGAATGCATCACGACATCCATGCCCTATGTCGAGGTCGCGTCTGACAGAACGTTCAGTAATGACGATCTCATCGAGATGTGGCTCGATAGAGATAAACTTTATTTGTTGAAGAACCGTTTTGACATCGTAGGATCATCTCATCTTCCGATGAAGTGCGACGTACTCATTGTCTATCCAGGATAAAATGGATCGGTTTGAAGTCATCGAGTTTTAAGAGCAAACACCTTATGATACAGCTACTAGTAGATCGTTGACCTTCCATCGACAGTACTTGCGAGACGAGAGGCCAAGGATTATACATTGGTTATACAGAGATATATCGTATTGTATCCAGGATAATTAGGCGATAATGAGCACATCTACGTTGGGTACATCCAAAGATTTACAATAACTGAGATTTCTACTAAGTACCCATGACCGCCGGCGCGGTGCAGGAAAGCGCTAAAAGAACAGCTTGCCGGTCCCAACAAGAATCCCCGCGATTTTGCATCCAGAAACAAAATCCAACAATAGCCTACTAATGGTGAGAGGAAATCGTAGACTCTACGTCGACCCTAGTGGTGATGATAGGGAGGCTGGGGCTGTCGTCCTGGGTGGGAGTGGAGAAAATGCCAGTGTCGATAGTCTGGTGCAGGTTAAGCATCAGCCGAGAGATGAGAGTAACGGATAAGCTGAAGGTCTTTAGAATCTGTCCGTGTTTATCGCATTAACCACTCACCAACAAGTAAATGTGGAAAGACTGCCTCTGAGGCCAACCTTGTCGATCGTCAAACTAAATATAAGGTGCGGAATCTGTATGGCTTACCGAACCGATCTGATTTAAGCTGTGAGCATTTTGTGACACGCATCAGTATCCATGCGGTGACTCACGTAGTACGTCAGGATGTTCAGTATATTGGACAGTGTCATCACCCTGGAGGCATGTGGGTCAGAATCACTCGAATCACGGTATCACTAGCAACCTCACCCAAAAAACATTGCACCTGTGTTCGGTTGATTCAATGTTCGTAATACAGATGCAACGAAAGATTTACCATCGCAAAATATGACATCAATGATATTTTTCCTAGTGACCAAAGATAACCGCAGCAAACTGTCGGTTTTGCAAATTCTGTACACTGTCAGGACGAAGATGAATAAATCGAAGACAAATAACGCCACATATGCCAGCCCGATTCCTGCAATTGGATAAGGTCACGACATGAAGTTGCATGCAAATGTGGCTTAGAATTCACTGACGGGCAGCTCTGCAACGACCTTTGAGCAGGCGCATAGAACGGGGATGAGCACGACGTACGCCGCTTTTGAAAATGTTTCATTGCAGCCAACTTCCGGCACGATTTCCACATCGCCTGAAAAGTGTCCAAAAGTGCCCGCCTGGAAACGATCAGTAAACTCCATGGTCTAAATTTTTTTTTAAACGCACACAAGCTAGTCCCGCAAGAGCAATCAGGACGATTGCCATCGAAGTAAGCAGGCGCTTGCTACAGCCGTAGAGAGCATAAGTGCGAATAGCCATTATGACTGAAATTTTCAGCATGTGATTTTCTCGCAACGAAGTTAACTCCTACTTACTGCAAATAATCGCTGTTTGGAGGAAAATGGCCAGTTGTCTATATAGCGCATATTTCGAACAGCTAAGTCTTTGGTGAGCAATCCATACATATTCAAGGATCAGAGTGAAACAAACCTCTACAGAAATAAATTGTAAGCATGCCAAACGTTGAGTACATGCATAAGGAAATTCTAAAACCTCATCTGAAACAGGCACAAAATCCATAACTAAGCCGCAGATATTGCTGAGGAGAGCGATATAGCGGTTGAGCAGAAATAATATTGTAGAAAGTGCTTTCGGACGACGCCAAATAAAAGCGATTTCTTCTGGTAGGGTCACCATATGGTCGTATATCAGTATACCTAGATTCAGAACAATGTGTCATCGTCCTGAGACCAAGGATAAAACTAAGCTCTAGTACTGTTTCCCGCCAGAACGGTGTATATGCAGAACAATCTATAAATATTCAGGATATGCGGTCAATCTATGCGTTATCACTCACACTTGCTGCACCTCCAGATCAGTGTAATACATCATGATGAGGCAATATTCAACTGGAGGACGTCGAGAATGTGGGGCGGTCCGTCATATACCAGCCATATTTAACGGTCCTTCCCGCAATCAAGTGCTATGTATGCAAGCATGCAAATCAAACTCCGAAATAAAGTTCTAGACGTAATATAGTTCCTATACATAAATGTTCCGAGTTGGCATCACTGATCAACGTGTCATGGCCTCACATGGGCGGGTGATTCATGAGCTGTGCCATTACAAGGCTGGTATCGTTCCGTTCCTCGCTAGAGCACAGGGATTATGGCCGCCATGGTGATCAGGGCTTGAATTGGATAGATTCAATGAAGTCTCGTACCCGCCGGATCCGCCTCAGATCATCTATCCCCACTGCCCAGACTGCGAAGGCCATTTATACGAAAAGTTATTAAAAGAGTGGATGTATGCGCACAAGTTGCTTCCTTGGCATGCTAGGTAGATGTGTCACTGATATAGTGGTCAATGAAATGTCGGTGATCGTCGAAGTCGTTGACCTGAAGCAGTTGAACAGCCGCTTCGAGTTCCATAAAGTCAACGGTAGCGGTACCGAGTTGATTTAGTCTCCGTCGTCCGACCGTAAAAGTCTCCGGGTCAGGCCGGAGGACTTGGAAGTGTGCAACGTGCGCGCTGTGAAGATCATCGACTCTCATCGCTTTGAGTACTATATGAGTACTTTGAGTTTGTGTTAGCATATGGTCCAACACAGCCAGTCACGGTAGATCTAACACAGCTTTCTTTCGAGCAACTTTAAATGACAGTGATGTAGTCCCACGGTGTCATACTATGCACGTCCGTAACCTATCCTGATATGTTCATCTCTCTCCAGCTCGTGACACATATGCTCCAATAGTCAATATGAATTGTCTAGAAACATCCAACTCACTCGTGCGAACCGTCACATCACAGATTCAGGTTTTTAACACACTAGAAACAGAGTACATTCAAGTTTTGTCCACTGTCCAGGGAGTCTCATTGACATGTAATCTCAAATGCACGGTCCAACAGTTTGGAAGTTGGCAATGCCTCGGATATTGGATACAGCTGTGAAAATTTGCAGGGAAATGTCCTGGAATTGGCATCGGTGGCAGCGGATATAGCACAGCACAAATGATATGGCGCAGGAGTGCTGTCAGGGTTGGATTGGAGAAACACCATCGCCAGAGATGGGGGGACCGGCCCTGTACTGCAAGTTGTGCCTTACCTTTCAGTTTCGTCTGGTAACTTGTAAGTGTTCCATTGAACCATGATGATACTGACCATCGGTATTCTGCTAGGTGGTTCGTGGCTGCTTGGGTCACTTCTTATGAATGATTGAAGTTTACTGGAATGGAGGAAATATTGTCGTGGATGTTAAACCTTGACTTTGATTGTGCCATTGTCGCCATCAGTCATCGATAGCAGGAGTATCCTGGCGAGTGCTGAATCAAAGAAACATGTACGTTTCTTCACGGATCATTCTGTTCTGCGACTTCAGTCCTAGTAGCGTCACTGACTGTGGGGTTGGATGGTTTCATATCACCTTTTGAATGAAACAACGCGAGGTAACTTCCATACCAAGAAGACTAGCCACGGCGACGCCCCCTGAAGCTCCCTATAAGGTCTGTTCGCCTGGAACCCCCAAAACAGCCCTCAAAAATGCAACTTTTCCAATGTTACGGATGCAACCAATTAATGTCCAAGCATTCGTATTGCCGTTTCGATATACCACCAACCTAACAGCCATTTAAAGGCGTCGATTCTGCAACCTCCGTCTTCACACCCGCTCTCGTGTTCGCATCAACCGGTGCCGCGCAAACCTGGAACTGCCGTTTCCACAGGTCTCAGTTTGCGCCGAACGTTCTTTGACTGTTATCTCACTTCGGACATATAATATACAAGAGTACAAACAACTACTGATCTCCAGACGTGGCTTCTCTGTCAATTCATTTTATGGTATCCTCAGGCTCCATTAGATGGTTCGAGACCTGCTAGTGCAGAGACATGAATCTATCACTGGCGTTAACGTGACTATGCACGACCTACCCATGTAAAGCACTGAGAATCTCCTCCCTCCCCTTGTCAACCCAGGCCGCCGGTATCTTGTCCGAATTGTCCTTCGAATATTGTCCAACTTGAAGAAAATTGTTCTCTTTCGAGAACGCCCATACCGCTGGGTTCGGGGCTGGCGTCGCTGTAATAGCATGAAGTTCCTTCCCTGGATGTACGAAGTGAGAAAAATACACCTTCGGACAGAAAGAAGATCTACGTATGATTTTCTCCACTAAATATCCCATGTTCTACGTTCTTGGGTAAGCGAATACATCCTCAAATGCAAAATAAATAAATAGATGCACCAAGTCATTTTTGTCATAGCCTATCACATAGATGGCAGTAAGATCGCATCGGTCATTCGGAATGGAACAACTTGCCAAACGGATCTAAGACGACGCGTTAAATGAATGAGCGCGACATCTTAGCTTCAGAACTCACTTTCAATTTCCTCCCCAGCCACAAGAAAGCCATAGAAAACCAAACTCTTGGTAGTTAAATGAGACAAGACGACACGAGGAAGTGTGTAATACGCCTTACAGCAATCACAGTCGCTGGAATGGTGAACCATTCAAGTGTGGACCACAGCTGGAAGGGCTGTCACATATAACGACGATGTCAACTAGCTGTATGCGGGGAAAGACGCCTGCATACCAAAGCTGCACAGTAAAGTATTGTGATCATCCATAGCTGCGAGGAATAACTAAGTAAAGAGTTAGGAATCAGAGGCAACGGGCGTCTAGCGATCACGCACGAAAACGGAATCGGAACGGCAAGGATCCTTTCTAACCCAGTCAGGGTTTCCACGAGATCATTAAGCGTCGCGAAAAGTACACCTGCGAGAAGAATTATCAGTGGCACAGACAATGAGCCTACTACAACATACCTAAAGTTGGGTCACCCACAGTTCCACGGGTTTGCAGTGCGGAAATGTAAGATGTCTTTAGGGCTCAAAAATTAGGCGTTGTTGATTTCCGTGCATGGTGAGATATACACACCAAGTACAAAGATATCTCCAAAGGGACGTTATTTTTGCTAGGGCGGAAATTTTGACGTGCGTCATCTGCTCCAAGGTTACAAAAATGTTTCTTTATGATTCCACACACCCAAAAGAAGATCGGAAATGGAAAGGCTGCTCGCCAGCCGTGCCTAGGAGGTAGTTCGGCGGGTAGAAGAGACTCCGCATCATAGTAAGGCGGTGCAATGGTTTTGGTGGTGGTGTCCGTCCAAAATGATCGATTTTCAGGTCTTGACAAAGACCCAGGCACTGCCACCTCGTGAGTTTGAGCGACTGCGCCCCCAGAGAATTCCGATTTGTCGTGATTCAGGTTATGTGTATGTCTACGGCGTAACCTCCGAATTTGGTCATTTTTAGAAGGGATAATGGCGGGAAACGAGTAATGGCGTGAAGAGAGGAAGGGAACGAGCGGGTACAGATCTTCATAGTGAATTCCTTCTTCCCCTCGCAGGTAGTGCTTGACGGCGACAGCATACGCCTCGAGTAAATTCACTACTGTCTTCTTCTCAATTAGGGTCATAGCGTATCCCTTGTGGGTCTTCGCTGGGTCCTGGTCGGTTATTTCATCAGCAATTGGACGATGACAATCCTTTGGGGGAGCTGGGAAAGTGTTATCTGTGACGTTTGAGCAACCCCTGCGAAGAAGAAAAGAGCTTGTGCACCTGGGACATGAAACCACACGGTCCGAGCAAAGATGCGGCAGTTTAACACGATATGAGACCAGAGTTTTGCACCCTCATTGTAATGCTCGAAACTGGATGATGTCCGAAAAGATATTATGAAACCGAGGACGGTACCGAACCTGCGATGAAAATCAGTCAAAGATGGTTTCAGTGGGATTGAGTACTAAGGGCCCCCTACACGGTGATAAGGGTCGGCTGAATCGACACTTTTCCGTGCGTGTAATAGTTAAGCACGCATATTGAGGACGACCAGATACCAATGATAATCAGTGCAGGCCAACATCTACTTAGGGCGGTACTCGAAAGCGTGTCCCAGAAGATCGAAAGTGTTTTCCACCATGTGAGGGGTTTGTCAACGGCCAGTGTGGGCTCGAATGAGCCAAAGGTAGTCATATCATCAGTCTTGGACATTGGTGAATGAGGCGTGAGGAGATAGTGCCAGTGGGAGGGAAGTTTAAAAACCTCACAGAAGTCCTTGGCGAAGAAAGACGCGCGCGTGAGGAGGGCATAATTGAAATACTCACTGAAAGGCGCCCATATGCATGCTTACTCGATTGTGACAGAGGCGGTTTCTGTTATCAGACGGACTTTATACTCGGAGTCGGTTCCATTGAACAACCTACAACTCGGGTTGTTCATCACCCATCACTTCCACCCTTGCTTTCTCCAGAATATCCCACCATCCTCATCTTAGTAACTCCCAAATCAAGTTTCATTGCCCCCCACCAAACTCCACTCGTCCGTCACTTTCACTGCCCTCGTCCTTCTCCGGTGATTGAAGGCGCGCTTTTAGCGCCTATGCCTTCGTATGGCCATCGATGTCCTCCGCCGCCCAACTCATCCTACATTATGCTGCCGGTCACGCTGTCACGGAGTTATTCAACATCAATGTTTCGGGCCTCAACCGTTTTTCCCAGGCCCGCAGCTATTGTGGATTGTACTGCTCGTATCTTATCAGCATCATCGTCGCCGGGTATCCCAAAATACGAGCCTACGCCGGTACCATCCACTGCCACACCCATGAGCTCGCTTTCCGTATAAAAATGAGTATCCACCTCGCAACTACTACAGGACAAGCTTCTCATACTCACGAACGGCAATGATGACTTCGACGTGTTTTTCGTCGAAGTTGGACGAGCTTACAACATAGATGTTCGAAGGAATTAATTAAGGGACTGATAACAGGGTACCATGGACTTGGACAGAAGATCAAGATGCATCATATGATACAACTTCGCAGCTTTCGTGTGCCGAAGATGTGATATGGCGCAATTATAACGATGTCTCGTGCCACCGCACATGATGTTGAGCGTTTAACATTGAATCTTAATGATGATCCTACGCCCTGATTGTTGGGGCGCAACTTTAGGTCTCCTTTAGTTTGTTTGGAGTTGTTGAAAATGGAAGGTGATGATGTAAGGATCATTCAATGGTCCGTTCAAGTTCCCCAAGAAGAGTCACTTGTAGTTAACATTGCATGTCAATAAGCTGACTTGACATCCGCAAGACTATTTTCGTCGCTTGCTCGGGTACTACTTCAATCGTCAGATTCTAAGATTGTTTTACAGCCGTCATGTAGGTCCCACCCCAAGACGCCGTGACGGAACACCGAGCAATCCCCCATTTCTCATCTCTCCCGGAGTGAGAGATACAACACCAGGAGCACAGATATAATAACCCGGTCCGTATGTTGGCAGCCATTTTAGATCTAGCACATCAATTCTAGCACGTCAAGCTTCAAGTCTCACCATCGCTGTATCATCATGCTGCATATCGGGGAGAACACTGGGATCGAGTGCATGCGTGCAAGAAAGGACGAAGATGAGTCCGGTCAGATATGCATCTCCATTGAAACTTGAATTCAAGCCCTATAGCTGAAGTCAATTCCTCACTCTCGCCCTCATCGTGGCATGCGCCTACTCATTTCATGTCCGAGTACAGGTTTTACACTTATCGATTATCCAGACGTAGTGCCTCGGGGGTAGATCTACTTCAATCAAGTTGAGTATGTCATTTTCCATTTGTCATCTCGGGATACATATTACACAATACAGAGATGAAGATATCATGCCGTGGCCAGGTATTGACTCGCGATGTAGGACCTCACATGGACCTCAGCCCTGGAAAAAGTGCTGTCACGCAGGTACCAGATTTGTCGCCCAAATACAATGTCGTCTGTTCTCGATGTTCTCCCTCTTGGCCTAGCATTCTCATTCGGTTTCCTAACGCTTACGGTTGCTAGCTAGCTGTCCTTTGTTTATCGTGATGCTCGTCTCTCATGTGACCAGCCAAACTATTTTCAAATTAATTAATGTCATACGTATTTGAGATACTGGAAAGAAGTGATCAATTTTCTTCACATCAACATGTTTTGTATTTGAATATCGGGTAGTTCCGCGGGGCGCATCTCAAAAAGTTCTATTGTTGTTGGGCGTGGCTCCTCCGTAGTTGGCGTATCGTGGCCCGTGGTACCGAGCAATGTTTAAGATGCCTTTTGCGAAATTTCGTGGACGGTTAAACCATGTCTTATTTTTTGGAATATCAAGCAAACCTAATTTCTTCTGAGCATCATGCATACCATTGTTTGTGCCATCCTTGCCCCAAATGGCCTAACTTTTTGTAGTGGAGTTGCCTCTTAATCCCCTTCGGATAAGACATTCTCTTCCCAGTTGTTGTCAGACTGATAAGTGCGAAATTGATAGGGTGAGTGTTCGATATGACGATGTTATCTGGGCGCATATGAGCATGGATGATACCGAAAGATGCGAGGGTACTCACGGGCTTTCCAAGGTCCTGGTACACTGAACTAGGCTACTGAATGGGGGTCTTGGACAGTTGTGAGGTTCTCGCCTAGGATGTACAGATATGACGCGACCTTTATCGTGGCGTGAAATGATCGACCCAAACCATAGAGCTGGCCCGGAGGATGATAGAACCCTAAAGGTGCCCAAAGCGTCTATGACAGACTTCGACTTTGCATGTAAATTAGATCTCATGCTCGCGGTAGTACTAACTTTCTTCCCACAATGAACCATCGAAGAACTCTTCTCCTATTGAGGGACACTAGTCATCGCCCGGCGCAAGTGCACGGCAGCTAGCCGTGGCTTTTTGTTGGTAGCGGATAAGGGGATGGGACATCGTCTTGGGAATGAGTGTGCATGGTTGGTAGTTGAAACGTGGACCATGTATTTTGGTTATTACAGATTTGGGAAGGCTGAAAGGGGGGTCCTCGATTTCGACGAGTAAGACTTGGTATTCTGTGAAAGGGATATTGAATGCCTTGCGGATGAGACCGGCGCGTCGCGTCAGCCTCACCCATGCCGCGCCACACCTCATTCATTGAAGTTGAATTGGTTTAACATGCCTGAAGCGTCTCGTAATTTTAAACCACCCGGAAACTGAAACAGTAGGAGTCAGGAATTAATGTAGGCTGGCTGGATAAGCTGCCAACAGCCTTGACGTGTCATTTTTGCCTTGTCATAGCTGCGCCACGGGCGCACACCCGTGAAATGACCAGAAGGGATAGCTTCCGCCTAATTTCTCGTCGTGCAGTATCATTCATCAGGCATAACCATTCTGGGAAACCCTTTCACCCACCCAAAAACCCCCCCAAAAAAAATCTTCCTGTCGTCACTAGAGCTCTCAGAGATTTTTCGAGCACCTCAGCAGATCGTACCAAACAGTGCGTTTCTCCTTCCTCACCGTTATTGTTGCGTTGACAACATCTATCATGTCTGTCACAGCAAGGCGGCCAGATTGTAGCCCACCGGATGTGAATTGCACCGTGGACAGTGACTGTTGCGGTCAATATAGTGTCTGCTCTACCCTTGTGAGTGCAAGTATCTCGTTTTCACCTGATGTGACTCACCCTTTGCGCCTCAGTCCCAGGGCAATATGTGCACTAGCCAGCCTCCCGACCAGGATCCCAACCAGGGCGGCCCACCATGAGAACAAGCCGGTTTGCAAGTACACATTAATGTGTGTTTCCGCTTTCGTATTAGTATTGTTGCTAATCGAACAACTTGAATACGTAGGACGCTGCTGATTGAGAAATGAATAGAGGCGATACTTAGTTGAAGGAGTACATGATATAAGTGAATTGAAGTATTTGCGTACTTGATGTGGCCATATGCGCTCGCTCACAGCTAAGATGGTTCAAGGAGCAAGGATCTTACGTGCAAGCTGAACATAGCGTAGGAGTTGTATTGTTCGAACTGCAGGTGCCGCCGGCCCAACTGAGTGGTAGCATTACGGGTTACATGCATGGTTCTGAATCGTACCAAGCATGGGCGACTCGATTGCTTTAAACGAGTACACGGCCAGGCTACAGCGACGACTTTTTGTACTTAGTAAGCACGTAACCAGCGACCTCGAACAGTACTGTCACTTACTTACCGTTGTGCAAAACCGTCTTCCGCCGTCATCGCAAACAAAGGAATCAATATAATATGTTCTGTTCAGATTTACATGAAGTTGAGAGCTTCACGACTCACGAGACGTTCACGTTAATAATAAATAAGGCTCAAGCGCTCACCTCAGCTTCAAGCTTAGTAATCCTTCAGTCGAACCAAAGTTCAAACGCTTCGCCGACTCGAAAGACAAAGTTCCACTCTTGTATGCTTGGTATAAGCAGCTCGAATCTTTCAATCGCGTCTGGTCGAAACTAGTTGGCCATCTTACCTTGTTTAGAGAGTGGGCCACGAAATGAAGTCCAACGCAGGGTTTTTGTCTCTTGCTGAAGAACTACAATTCAATATTTTGAGCTTCCTGTCTTGCCGAGATATTCTTCGTTGTACATCCGTGAGCCCAATTTATCATCGTGTTGATGCTATCGTTGTCCTAGATGGACTTTCATACTTATGATTATTGTCTTGTAGGTATGTAAGGCTCTTCGCCAGACGTACATGTCCTCCTCCGAGCTTCAGTACATCGTTGAACTCAGTGGCCAACGGTTGCTCCATGTCCCCAATACGGACAGTGTCAAAATTCCCGTTTCTAAGCGCCTACAACTCTTGAGGGATAAAGCTCACGCGTGGTTCAAAGTGGACGCCCACTCTTTCGAAACAGTCTCTCTACCGAAGAACATGCACTCTGACGAGAAGTTCGTCGTAGATGGGCATATCTACTTGTGGGATAAGGACGAGGACATGGCCACAATCGTTCCGATACTACCAAAGCCTTCACAAAAAACAGTCAAGCGCGACTGGTCTCCAGGAACATTGTTTTCAGTTCCCGACTCAGACAACCTCTATGTGTTCATGGACCCAGCACAAAACCTGATTGCCACCGCGTATGCCGTCACTGATGATACACTCCAGTTGAACGAGGAGACACTATACATCGACCTTAGAGTCCTTGATAGTGATGGCGTGCACCCCCACGCTGCTGGACGGACATTATTTCTGTCGGTGCCGCCCGCATCCAAGGACAAGTGCCTTGTTACAGAAAGTGCAAAACTCAAGGGATTTGGAAGACATATCGCTTTGCGATGCTCCTTCGTGTATCCATTCGAGGGGACGTGGCAGCTGCATATTTGGGACTGGCAACACTCAACGACATCTAATGTGAGTCTCGGCCAGGAATATCTAAAACACTCGACAGCTAATTCTCAATTTAGAGCGTCCTCAGCGGCACGAGTTTCTCGCCAATCCAGATTGATTTTGGTTTTCTCGGAAACAATAGGTTACTCGTTGTCGCCGCCGATTTGAAGCTCTATTCGATCGAGGATACATCCCAGACGCCACAATTACTGGCGTGCTTCATGATGCCCGTCCCATTTCCGAACGTCCGGTGCTTCCTTCCGAAGGATCATATCGATAGCTCCCCACAGATACAAGTCCAACAGGCGATGTACACTTCAGACCCTCAAAACCGGCTGCTATGTATTACCACGGAAGGGAGACGGGCCTACGTCATTTCAACGAGGATTTTCTTCAATCTTGACGGAATGGCAGCAGCAAAACCAGTACCGTGGGAACGCTGGGGTCCTTCAAATACTCGTATTTTCGAGCTCTCATGTCAATCCATAGTTCACGTTAGCGGGAATCGAATTCTGCAAGCATTGTTAGAGGGCACGTCAGCCTCAGGTCCCTTGAAACATACATTACACATCATGGACTTCAGCCCGCTAGCTGTGACGAATAGACGGGGTCTAGGACGAGTGGTGAAAGAGCCATCTACAATACTAGACTTCGACGGGTGGACTGGCAGGCCTGCGAAAAGCTTGACAACGTCCCTGCCTTACGTCGAGGTCATATTGGACAGAAAGTTTGATTCTGCTGAATCAGAGGTAGCAGACGTGTGGGTCGATGAGGATAGAATTTATTTACTCAACAGGAAGTGGGATCAGGAAGTGGTAGGTTCTGCACATTACGCGATAGAGTATAACGAGCTTGAAGTCGTTGATGTTTAGAGTAGATTTATATCTATGTAGTTGCACTGTCGTGCGACATACATTTGGATGACGATTATCATCCATCATCCATCATGGGCCTCGGCATCACTTTCCACGGATTCTCAGGGCCCTTCTTTCAGACCCGGTTTTCTTGTAGACGATAACTGACCTCTCAGATCCTGCGAGCGCGAAGAAATGTGCCCTCTCTCCTCCTATATAGTGCCAGTCTGTGGTCTACCCTTCCGCGAGCTCTGACGTCATCTCCAGAACCGTGGTCCCTCCATGATGTGTCTGCATGCACAGCCCCTATTCATACCTCCTAGTATCAAAGGCTCCTACGGTTCTAAATTTTATTCTGGGTGAAGTACTAATCATGGATGGACTCGTACAGCCAGGATATGACATCACTTAATTTGCAGTACGTCGCTGTCTGTCCTTGCCTCTAGTAGCACTGACAGTGATCCAGTGAATGTTGGTTATCAAGATGCTTTGACATGGTACACCATTATCTGCGTGTCAAGCCTCGCCCATATCATATTCGTCATATCCACCCATACCTCATCAATACTGCATCAAGCTTCGCCCGTGCCGCGTCAGCATTGTCCATGCCACGTCAAGGGCCAAGGCTGCGTCAAACCTCATTCATTGACGTTGAGTTGGTTTAACATAAAATGACACGGAGACAGGAAGAGTGGGGGTATAGTCAAAAATTAATGTAGGCCGGCTAGGTAAGCTGCCAATAGCGTCGACGTAGCATTTTTGCATCGTCACAGCTGCGTCACAGGTACATCATGACCGATGCAGGACCACGCCAAAATAACTACACCCACGAAATGATCGGAAGGCAATATCATTCGCCTGGCAGGCATAACCATTTTGCCAATTTTTTTCATGACAATATAAAAGCAAGCCATCTTCCTACCGTCACCAGCGTCCACCCCACCTCAAATAAATCATTAGAGCACCTCAGCAGATCATACCACCTCAAACAAACAATGCGTTGCTTCTTCCTCACCTTTATTGTTGCGTTGACAGCATCTATGATGTCTGTCACAGCAAGGCGGCCAACTTGTAGCCAACAATACGAGTTTTGCAAGAAGGATAGCGACTGCTGCAATGCATCTAATACCTGCGGTGCTAATCAGTGCGTGCAAGCTGACACGGACATCCCACCCTGAGAACAAGCCGATTTGCACGTAGCGACACACTAGTGAGTGTTTCTACTTTTGCATTGGTGCTGTTGTTGATCGAGCAATATGTAGAACGACGCTGATGCCGAAATGAATAGAGGTGATATCGGGTGGAAGGATGACATGATATGAGTGTATGAGATACCTGCGTACTGTTTGGTCTAGGATAATCAGAGCACCATGGGGTCAGACCAGCCAGTCATAAATCAAATGCATGTTAGCTAAAAGACGCGCAGTTTGATCAGATCAAAAGTCTGCTTTTCACCAACTCTTTACTGTCTTTTATTCGTTCACTTAAAGGCCCAACCTCATCTAGAATAGCCTGTGGTATTATTCCTTGTTCGACCCGATCCAACTTGTCAAAATCAAAAGCATTTCTCGTAAGCACTTCAACTTCTTCAGTCCTTTTCATCTCTTCAAGAGCTTCAAATTCAGCAGTAATGTCGTCAAGCGAGATGGTCCCTGCACCAACAAGCAGGTCATCTGCATCGCGAGGCTCGGTCAAGAGCAGAGGACCAGAGGTGCCCATGTGACTGAAGGATGCTTCGAGAACCTATGTAGTCTCGACAGCAATGCCAACCTCTTCACGAGTGTGCATGTGAGCATGTCGACGGGGGGTGGTCTTCCCAGCCTCAACAACTTTTATGCCAGCGCTGTGGTGTCAAAGGTTTGCATGAATTTTCTAAATTTCATTCTGGGTGAAGTACTGATCATGGATGGACTCGTACGGCCAGGATATGATATTACCTTGCAGTACGTCGCCGTCTGTGTTTACCTCTAGTAGCACTGACAGTGGTCCAGTGAACGTTGGTTATCAAAATGCTTTGACATGGTTTGCGTGTCAAGCCTCCCCCATATCGTGTTCGTCATATCCACCCATACCTCATCAATACTAGCATCAAGCTTCGCCCGTGCTACGTCAGACCTCATTCATTGACGTTGAATTGGTTTAACATAAATGACACGGAGACAGGAAGAGTGGGAATTAATGTGGGCCGGCTAGGTCAGCTGCCAATTGTCAATAGCGTCGACGTAGCATTTTTGCTTCGTCACTCCTGCGTCACCGGTACCGCGCCAAAATAGCTACACCCACGAAATGACCGGGAGGCAGTATCAACCGCATAACCATTTTGCCAATTTTTTTCATAACAATATAAAAGCAAGCCATCTTCCTACCGTCACCAGCGTCCACCCCACCTCAAATAAATCATTAGAGCACCTCAGCAGATCATACCACCTCAAACAAACAATACGTTGCCTCTTCCTCACCTTTATTGTTGCGTTGGCAGCATCTATGATGTCTGTCACAGCAAGGCGGCCAACTTGTAGCCCAGAAGACGAGTTTTGCGAGGAGGCTAGCGACTGCTGCGATCCAACTAATACCTGCGGTGCTAATCAGTGCCTGCCAGCTGACCCGGACATCCCACCCTGAGAACAAGCCGATTTGCACTTAGCGACACACTAGTGAGTGTTTCTGCTTTTGCATTGGTGCTGTTGTTGATCGAGCAATGTGTAGAACGACGCTGATGCCGAAATGAATAGAGGTGATATCGGGTGGAAGGATGACATGATATGAGTGTATGAGATACCTGCGTACTTACAAATCATCAACTTCAATATCTGGCGTGGCATTTTGCCTCGTCACAGCCACGTCACGAGTACATCACGACTGAGGCAGGCACGTCAAAATAATTTGCATCCAAATGCGTTCAAGCGAGCGGAAGTAATCACTTTCCCTAATTTGGACGCACACGTCGCGGTAAAGGCAATGAGGCCGAGTTTTTCGGGGCTCGTATTGCAGTTTGATATGCAACACACTGTAATTGAGGTCGTTCTGATACACAGCAGCACGCATTGAGATTAGAACATGCCAAGCCAGCACATTGAACGACGCAGCTCAAAGGTTCGAAGTCCAATGTCAACAGTCATGGATGATGGATTTTATTTTCTCTCGCTTGCTTATTCCCCATCATCCCATCACAATATACACTTGTTCGCTAAAAATGAGAAAAAATGCAATTGAGTAGGGCTAATATAAAAGCAAGTCATCTTCCTACCGTCACCGGCGCCCACCCATCTCAAAGAAATCATCCGAGCACTCAGTAGATCATACTACCTCAACAAACAATGCGTTTCTTCTTCCTCACCTTTATTGTTGCATTGACAGCATCTGTAATGTCTGTCACAGCAAGGGAGCCACTCTGTAGCGGACGTGACGAGAATTGCGAAAAGAATAGTGACTGCTGCGATAAACAAGCTCTTTGCGGTGGTGGTATATGCATCACTCCTGACTAGTGAGTATTTCCGTATTCATATTGGTGCTGTTGTTGATTGAACGATATGTAAGACGCTGCTGATTGAGAAATAAATAGAGGCGATGTTGGGTGGAAGGAGGACATGATACGGGTGTATGAAGTATCTGGTACTGTTCGGTCTTGGGGTAAACAGAGCACCATGGGTTAGACAGGCCAGACATAACTCAAATGCATGTTAGCTAAAAGATGCGCAGTTCAATCAAGTAAAAAGCCCACATTTTCACTATCTTTTACACCTTCACTCGACAAGGCATGCAGTGTTTTCTGTCAGCCTCGTTTAACCGTCTAGTTGGAGCTCGATAAGATAGTAGAAACCTGCCAAAACATCGATTTCTCTGGCTTCGAGTCGAGATAGACCTTTCAAGAATATGAAATCATATCAGCACCAACCATCAACGTGCCATATCTTGGTCGATCGCTCAACGTCCAGACAGAGTCTGGGTCAATATCACGACAGTCGCTGTGCTGGTAATTTCGATATCAAAGAGGTGTTGACGTTGCCTAACATTGGAGAGAATAGCCCGAGATGCACTCGAGACACTGGGGGTCTCTAGAATAGCTCGTAATGTCCTACATAGAGTACCACTCTGAAAGGACAGAAATTGGATTTTTTTAAAAAAACATTGGAGAGCTCACAGCTAAGACGAGCATCTGACATCCAAGTTGAGCATCATGATAGCGTAGAAGATGTACTGTTTGAGCTGCAGGTGCTGTGGGCCTGACTCAATGATGGCGTCATGGGTTAGAAACATCATTCATACCAAGCATGGGCGATTCTATTTCTTCAAACGAAGTTGCTTGTTGAAAAATGCAACAAGTCCGGGTATTTATGAGAAAATGGCGCAAGGGTTTGAACAATTCGTAGTGATGGTTCTTGGATCTAGAAACCAGGCAGTATAAGGAGAGAGGAAAGGGGTAAATACCAGTTGGGGTCGCCAAGATACCAGCTGTCTCGAGCTTGATTCATGAATATTCGATCACTGTTCAAGTGATCGAAACTGTGGATTGACCGCACCGCAGGTTGTGCAGTGACATGTTTAGCATGGATCTAAACACCAGACAGCACAAGGAGAATATCCGGGAGAAAGCAAGGCGTAAATACCAACTTAGTTCGACAGGTTATATATGCACTACATACCGACTTGAGCTCGCCACATGGATATCTGATGATCGGCCAATGGTCGGAACTGTGCAGGTCGTGCAGTAACAAGTCTAGGCACTTCTGAGGGCCGATTCCGCCAACTCTAGCGTATTTCAAAGGCTGCTGGAAGACGGACATGCCCAAGTTTACTGCATATATCATCGCCATCTCGATATCACCGTCTCTGTAACCCTAATACTTACACAACACTGCCAGCGTTGTGCCTTCAAATGGACCAGCATGTAGTAAGCAACGTTGACAAGCAGGATATGGGGCAGAACAAAGAACACTTACATGGAGATTCCTCTACGCCTTACATAGCTCGCGATGCTATTTCGAACTACGCCGACCTGGTCAGCTTTAGGGATTAGGAAGATATGGTTTGCTTCGTTGAAATTTATTATTTTGATTTATCCAAACATTCGGGTGTGCCACGCCGCGGGAATTTGCACAGATCCTGTATGACAACGAGCGCTGTGTACAATGTAAACATGGGTCCCATGGGAGGTTGTAGTGCGCGTCACGATAGTCCGGACGAAGGCCTATACTGGTCTAAATTACATAAACTCATGATCAGGCCACATCGCAGCCGATTGCAGCCGATTGCCATTGCCAACTGGACAGCGGCGATTTGGCGCCCTGAGTGAAACTGGCTTTATAACTCTAGTACTCATCGTTCCCAGTCTTCTAAGGCAAACATGTCGGACCCGGTCGCTTCCAAGTCTGGCTTCCTATGCATGTACATGAAGAACCATCCTGATACATTGGTTGCATATGTCAAATATTTCGGGAAAGTCGAGGGCAACGTGCTCACTGCTGAGATGTCTGGCATTGACTCCAAGGTAGGCCCAGGGAAACGGACGTCCTACGCTTGCCTGCGTTGACAAATCTACCAGGGTATGACACTTGTGTATAAGCTCAAGTCCGGACAATCGAATACGACCCGGGTGTTATTCGAACCGCCGCTTTCAGGGTACGAGGAAGTCAAACCCCGGCTTCTGAGTATGAAGGCAGAGGCTCAGGAGGGTCTTGGTATGGTACGTCTTAATAACCTTTTCTTTCAGTCAGTCTTGTCTCTGACAGTCATATATATCCATGTACTATAGCTCAAAGCTCCACAAATAACCACATTCCAGATTCCTCGCACGACTGCTGCCATCACAGGAATCGCGTTGTTCGCATACTTTTATTTCTTTTCGCCGCCACCGCCTGACACTACATTCCTCTCCATACCTGTCGCCACTATGGATGCATTCTTCTCTCCAGCGCACGCGTTTAGAAACGCCACTGGTCTTGGTCTTTCCTTCCGAACCGCATGCACAATACTCTGCGCCATTCATGGCGCTGAAACGCTTTATACCTGGTCACTTTGCAGGCAGTATGTTAAGGGTGCTATAGTGACGGTGCGCCTGTCTCGCGACTTTCTGAGCCTCACACCTTAACTTTGTCTTCAGGCTGCTTATGTTGGCTGTACGATGATATTCGGATACCCGATGTGGACAGACCTCAAAAGACGCGTTCAACAGAAACGCATTGAAAGCGTTATGAAGGTTGAGTAATCAACCTTCTGCACGCTTGCTTTCCGGGGTGATTGTATATGTTTTTGTATGATGACATCGATGTACTTTAATGTTTCGGGCGTTTAACTTGGGCCTGTAGTTGCGACAATCGGTATATTTGTTTTCAGGATTCAGGATTCTCAATGAGCTTCAATTAACTTCGGCGCATCACACTAGAACGATCTTGCCTTGTAGGAAGAGCTGCCTTTGCATTCGTCTGTCAAGGGACATCTTGTCCAAGTAATTCATCGGCCCTGGTGCCAATCACCAGGAACGTAGATGTGAGACCATAACCATCGATCCGGCAAGTTGTGCGCATATCTCGACTCAGTTTGGGGGACATGAGACTTGCAGCCACAGGACAATGCATATGATGACAGATGGATATTCCATCTATATCCTCTGGCACAGTATCTCATCACAGCAGTGGATGCACCGTGCGATCTAGCCATGAATGCGGGTGCATACGCTAAGTGATAAATGATGTATTGAAGAAGGGTTTGTCAGAGTTGGGAAGAGAGCAATAGCATTAGCGACAGGATTTGACACCCACTATAATGTATGCTCGCGTATAGGGTCCAGAAGAGCCAGGCGAGTAATGAAACCACAAAATGCAAAGAATCACCAATGGAAAGATGAAACCGAGGAGAGATATACGGTGATTCGCTTCAACAATTATTATTCTCCATCCAATGGTGGTCGCATGAATATGGACAAATCGTGCACAACGTGTGTAGGTCCCAAGCGAGGTCGAGTGAGGAACGGTGTATGGATGGGCATTCTCAAGCGAGAGGTTTGTATAGTACATTGAGTTTTCCAAGACGATCTAGAAACGGACGACAAACTCAGGAAATAGTCAAGGGCACAAAGGCTCAAGCAATGATTTCAACAAGCACGTAAACTGTTTGCCATGCGAGACGAGTGCGAGTCTGGGGTTCGGGATGGGACAGATAAATGAGGAATATACCAGACCCAGAACGCCATCCTCATAGTAGGCGTCATCATCCACGAGCTAGGTGTTACCATCATGTGGGGTAATGCTGATGCTGCAGGACGATACAAAACGCGTACTTGCTCTAATGAACGCTGAATACAGAAAATGATCACTGGTAAAACCAAGGAGGAACGAGACACACAGTAGTTCGCTTTATTCTCTACACTGGCAAACATAACCACTGCACGACAACGAGGTCCCAAGCAAGGTCGAGTGAGGAACAGGTTTCTTTTTCTGGATGGGCAATAGGGCGCTGAAGCTCAAGACTGGAGAGCACGCCATTATAAACTGAGTTCGGTGGGGCAGAAAGAGAAAGGCGAACTCAATGATTTCCAAATCGCCGTGCTATCCAGCGGAGGGGACTTGTGAGAGCGGTCCTAAAGCTTGAAGGTCACTAGTGGGAATAACGATAAAACCATATGCAGACTTACAGACGAGGCTTGAGCAACAGTACAAGTGTGCCACAATGGTCGGGGTCGTGTGTCAACGAGAACGCCTACATTGGATAAGGCTTGTACTACATAATGGTTGACAGGATATGAGATAACCTAGATGAGGGGGTGAATTGAATGGAAAGAGAAGAGAAGAGATAAGGCCTTACATATTTACGTCGTCAGTCGATAGGTTTATATAGTCGATCAACAGACAAACGGAGACAAACGAGAAAGATCAGGCCCAGGAAATCAGGTCTTGCTCAGTTCTATTTTGGGTTTGCCGTGGTGCGTATCCGACTGCAATACATGAGATTTGAACATATGCACACTGGCACAATGAGAAACGGAATTTGGGAGATTGGGGTGTGCCTGTTCCGCTTAGCGAGTCATTCTTGGTGTTGGGCGGGTGGAGTGTCTAAATTCGCTCGTCTTTCCATCTACTCCATCACCTCTACTCCTTCATGGTTTGAGCCTGGGAGGTGGTTGCGCAGTGATGGCGAAAGAAAGAAATAGTTGATGGGGTAGGTGACGAGCAGTGGGACAGAGATGGTCACCGATTAACTGATGATGCCTTGACCGTCGATTAAGATACACCCTGAGCCAGGTTGGAGGTCATAGAAGCGGTACAGGAGGTACAGGAATATGCTTTCGCCTGCTCCGCTTTCGCCGATGAGGGTGACGCGTCCGCCATGGGAAAAGTATTGTGCAGTGCGGAAGTTTGATGGTCGTAGAAGAATGCATTATCTGTGGTGGGTTAAGATGGATGTGTATGAGGATAGAGCGAGGGCTACGCACCAAATTCGACTTCGCCGTTCGAGACTAGTAATTAGAAATGAGAAACAATTTTGAAATAAGATATAGTAAAGTGAGGATAGGCGAGTGAGCAGCGCATGTAGATCAAACCACGAAGCTGTGGGGGTTGCTGAAGTGATGGGCACTCATCGAAGGAAGGGAAAAACTTGGTTTGGGAACAAGCAGACGTGAGAAGTTGTCAGTAGCGTATACATAGAATAAAATGAACAAAACCATCATACTTGAAGCTTAAATGCTCATCAGGAAAACCCTCCCGTTTTAACTTAGAGAAATTTAGAACAATTAGCGTTAGTTTGACCTCCAAGAGGCGTGTTGGATCAGGGATGTAACGGCTCCCCGCACGGACGGACAAGGACATCCATCTCCATCGTGCCGATACTTCTTCATGCGTCGTTCAGGTCGAGGTTTGGCGTTGGGTGGATGCGGGGAACATGGGTGGTGACCCTGTTGTTCAATTTGTTGTGCCGGCCGGCACTTGCCGAGGGTCAAGCTCAAAGTCAAAATCAAAGCGTCAAAGTCAAGCTCAACATCAAGGTCAAAATCAAAATATCGTAGTGACACGGAAATCTAAGCTCAAGATAAGTTTCGCAAAGCGAAAAAACAATTTGTCCAGTACGGTCCCTTATATGATAGTCGTTCTTTACCAGCAATACGCAAATTATGTAATAGTATAAGTGGAAAATTTTGAATTTCCGAATTGCAAAGAGTGGAGCGCTGCGAAGACGGATTCAGAGACGGTTCAAATCAGTAATTCATGCGGCAGAACCCACGTATTATGAACTATACCCTTAGGAACACAATAGGATCCTAATAACGACAGGTCATGATACAATGTTCGTCAATTGAACACGCCCCTGCAGGTTCTACTGAAATTTCTGCCATCTGACAGCCATAACAATTCTGCCAAATCGATTAGAATCGTGCCTATACTAAGTATTGGCAGGATATAAAAGCTGGTCGTTGTCCTATAGTGTTCCCCCATCCTCAGAGATATCATTCGAGACCCCCCCCCCAGAAGATTCCATATCACCTCGCACAGAAAATGTATTTCTCCTTCCTCGCCGTTGTTGTTGCTCTGACAGCATCTATGTCTGTCAGTGCATGTGGCATGGGAGCTTGCGTTTCAAAAGCAGATTGCTGCGAGACCATGGTTTGTGCACCTGAGGTGAGTATGAGCAGGTTGCTGTGCAACCAGGATTCAACCACATGACTTACCTGCGCGCCTTAGCCTGGAGGTTCCAGATGCGTTTGAAAATTGAGCGGGCAGCACGAGCGGCACGTCGCGACAGTCAGTCATGTTTCTGCTTTCACTTTGGTATCATAGTTGGTGGTGCAATACCTAGTTCGGAGTGAATCTGTACAGTCGGTCTGGGACAAATTTTCGCGCTGCCTAAGCAATGGATGTTTGATGTTTGAACTTGTCTGAAAATGAACGACCGTGCCTAGTTTTGCTTATGGTCCACTAAGCTTGAGTTCGAGAAGCTGTCGAAACGAGCGATCATTGCTGTTGATGATTAATGTTGGGAGGCCGTAGGGCCGCCATACGAAGACGGAACGCATTGCGCAGCTTGAATCTCTTCGTCTGATGTTGGCCTCGAAGGCTAGCTCATGGATCTCTCTCGATGTGCGTGATGGAGCTAACGAGACGCCACTTTGTTGCCGATGATGATTCGCAACAGGCGCGTTATTTTCTGGTATGTAGTTAACGCCCAAGGTCATAGGAGTGCGCATTATGATGAAAGTAAGATAATAAGGCCTAAGGCCTATTTACCGTCGGTCAATTTGCGATGCCGGTTTATGTAATCAACAGACCAAATGGAGACAAACAAGGAAGATCCGACGCACGGGGTGTAGCGTTTGGGTATCGATGCACCACTATTAGTTGAACGTTGAGGAAACCGGATCTTGCTCATTTTATTTTGGGACTGCCATGGCGCGTATCCGACTGTAATACGCGAATTTTGAACATATGCACACGAAGAGAAACAGAATTGGGGTGTGCCTGTGCCACTTAGCGAGTCCCAAGTTCTTTATGTTGGGTGGGTGGAGTCGTCCTTCCATCTACTCCATCACATCTACTCCTTTGCGGCTTGAGCCTGGGAGGTGATTGCGCGGTGATGCGAAAGCGATCGTTGATGGGGTAGTAGGTGGCGAGGGGATCCAAGATATCCAAGAGCGTTGGGAGGCGGTGAGTGTGAACTTTTGATTCTGATTTTGATCCCGGAGTGACCCGGGGATGGTGATCTCTTGTTCATCATCTAGCTACTCCTCACAGTGAGTCACACCACCTTTCATCATCCATTCCAAAGCTAATAATATCCCCGCTCAACGTTACATTCCGTGCGTCTTCGTTATAAGTTTTTAGAATTCGCTTTTGATGCCTTTCTTGCGGATCATGGCCTTGCATTTCTTATATCTCTGTTTTGTCTCGTTCCCCTCCCCTTTTGCCTTTTCCTGCCTTTCACTTTTCAACGCACATACAACCCATCCCAGCACCCCCGCTAACCCAACTCATCGTATCCTACACACCAAGACTGGTTCACTACTCTCTCATGTCTCACCTACGACATACTCTTTCCTTGGCCCGTCTGAAGACGCACAAACCATGGACAACTCTCCAACTTGGCGGAGCGTACCGTCAACTACTGCTTTAGATTGACTATAGATCCGGCGAGTTGCGCACGTACCCCAACTCATCTAGAGTCTGGAGGACGTCAGTTGCGGTGTGCATCGCCACCCGTAATATTTCCTCACGCTGTGCATCGTCCCTGTTCCATTTTTTTTCCATTCATGTCGTCTGTTGATGCATGTCGGTCTATTTTTTGTGTAAATTGCTGTACACGTATCTGGTTGACTATAAATTTGAACATATTCCTGGGTGGAGATTCAAGAATACGCGAGTGTTCGGGTGGTGCTTGAGAGCCGAGCAAGCACTCAACACTCAATTCCAGTCAATGCTCGAGTTAACATTATATTCAAAAAGTCTAACCATATGATATGTAATGATAGATAAAGGATATATAGGGATGGGTAGTGTGAAGGGAACGAGATGAAGAGTGCAGAACCAGGGTGCCAACCAGGGAAAGAACGAGATATTACGGGCGGCCGCATGAGGCGCCGAGGATGACAAGAAGGTGCTGGGGGTCGAAGTGAGCAGCGGGAGACTGCGGGAGGTCGCGGCGGTAGTACCAGGTGTGTGAGCAACACCAGATTTACGGAAGGGAGAGGAAGGGGGTGTCAGGGTAGTGACGTTGCCCTTGGAGCGTGGGGCTGTGGACGTATGGGAAGTTGTACCTACTACTAGGGCGGGGGGCAGCGGGAGATCGAATCGATGGTAGCACCATGGCTACGGGAGGTTGAGGGAGCAGGCAGCTGACCTTGCCGTGCCAGGGCTGTAGGAGGTTGTAGGGAGGGTGTGTGGGTGCAGCTGTGCATAGGCGGAGAAAGAATATCTAATCTATGTAGGGTACCAGGGCTAAAGAGACCGGCTGTTCGGTCTTTTTGGCAGGGTCATAAGTTACATAACAGGGTGCTACAAACTCCTTACAGTGTGTTGCATATCAAACTGCAGTGCGAATTTTTGAAAAATTCGGCCTCGCTGCCTTTACCGGGGCTTTTGCATCCAAATTAGGCAAAGTAGTGTCATACTTTCCGCGCGCTTGACCACATTTAGACACAAAAGTCCCGGTAAAGGCAGCGAGGCCGAATTTTTCAAAAATTCGCACTGCAGTTTGATATGCAACACACTGTAATGGCGCGATGGTAACGCGAAATCAATCAATCAATCATGCATGCATTGATACACGCGCCGGCTGCAGGTACCCATCAAAAGAGAGTAGAATGAACAGATGGCCTACGATATGCCCTCAACTTCACCATGACCCTCCTACTCTACGCTGTCCTATTCTGCGTTCCGTCTGTTATCGCTTCACTCCCAAGTCTCAACGATACCCATATCCTTACACTCGATGTCAGCGACTCTTCGTTCTGCAATACCAGGACCTTGTGGGACATTCTCTTGAGCTGTTGGTTAACTTTGTTTGCGTGCACATGGACTGCCATCCATCCGGACGTTCCGCGTATGGACGAGGGGAAAGTTGCTATTACCTTTCGTCGTCTACTCCTCATGGTTATGGCGTTGCTCGGCCCTGAATTCGTGATCTCCTGGGCCGCATGGCAGTTTTTATGTGCTCGTCAAGTTGCAAAAGACTTCAATGATGCCTTTGATGCGCAACGCGCCCAGCCCCATGAAGACTGTCAAGTCGTATGGCAGGGCGAGCCGGAAATTTTGTTACTCGACGACATCTCAAATTCAAGCAAAAGTTCAAGCGCAAGTTCAAGCGCAAGTCAGTTACATACTCAGACTATTCAGTCAAATAGAAACTAAGATGAATCGCAGGATGGACACTAACACATGGGTTCTTCGCCTGGATGGGTGGATTCATGCTCTACGTCGATGGTAAGCCGCGGGCCACTCTCACACCCGATGAACTCCTGCAGTTTGTTCGTGACGGATCCGTAGAGATGCCTGTCATCACAGAGGCAGACATAGAAGATCGAAGTAAGGGTGATGTGCTATCCAAATCGGTCGCCATTCTTCAGCTGGTGTGGTTCATCATCCAGCTCATCGCCCGCTACGCCCAGAACCTCCCAGTGACACTGCCTGAAATTGACACCCTGGGTATAGCTGCTCTGACCTGCATTGCCTATGGCTTGTGGTGGAAGAAGCCGAAGGACGTAGGGCGTCCTCATGTTGTTCATTGGAACTCGAAGGCAACTACTCCTCCACCACGCGACAGCTTAGCCAACGAGTACGTCATTGTCATCAATATTCTTGGCAGAACTTGTTCTGATTTGCCTGCATTCTATATAGCAAAAGACAAAGCGCATTGTTAATCATTCGGTCTCTACTATTTGACCGTGGGCCCGGGGTCCGATGGTCTAGTGGCCTGACTCGGGGACAGATCATAGTCGCCATTATCGGAGGCATCAGTGGCATGCTGTTTGGAGGGATACATTGCCTGGGCTGGAATTTCTTGTTTCCGAGACACACAGAGCAGACATTGTGGCGTGTGGCTTCCATTGCGATAGCATATTCATTTGGAGTGATTTTGACATCCTATTTTAAGGAGAGGCTGTCGATACGCTTTATGCGGCGTAGTTCTGCGAAGCCTCAGAGATATGGAGTTTTCACTTTAATGGTCTATTACATTTCTGCACGTTTTACTCTAATTGTACTTATGATGCTGAGCTTACAATCACTACCTCCTGGCGCATACGATACGGTAGCTTGGACAAGTTTTTTTCCGCATGCAAATTTGTAGTTTCATTACATCGCTGCAACAGAGTATGTAACTCGCCTGAGCCTTCATCGATCGCTGTTGAAATCGAAAGTGCGAATACGACTCAGTTAAGTTCAAACTTAATAATCAACAGGCCGCTGTTCCACTTACAAACCACACGAACAACGCTCGATCTATCGAGAGGCTGTCACATGGATATGAGTGAATAGCGAACAGTTCGATCGAAATGCAGCTGTAACAGCATATGGATACGCTGCGTGCGTGCATGCCATCGCATCGAGGGATGAAAAAGAGCATTCCTGGAATAGTTTATGAACGCATGTGAGCACCATACCAATCCACTCACGTCGTCTGTATGACTGTGTAGCCACGGCGGCTCCAAAGGGAACTTGGATATGAAGAAGGCATATTCTCCACCAAGGACAAATATGAACATATGCACACTGACACAACGAGAAACGGGATTGGGGAGATTGGGGCCGCTTAGTGAATCGTTCTTTGTGTGGCAGCCCAAACGGTATGTCGCAACAGTGAGTCATGTTTCTGCTTTCACTTTGATATCATGGTTGATGGTGCAATTGTACCTAGTTCGGAGTCAATCAGTACAGTTGTTTTTGGACAAATTTTCGTGCTGCTCAAGCAATGGATATTTGAACTTACCTGAAAATAATTGACCATGCTTAGTCTCGCTCGTGGTCCACTAAGCTTGAGTTTGAGAGGCTGTCGAAACGAGCGATCGTTGCTGTTGATGATTAATATTGGGAGGCCGTTCGAAGATGGAACGCACTGCGCAGCTTGAATCTGTTCACCTAACATTGACCTCGAAGGCTAGCTCATGGATCTTTCTCGATGTATGTGATGGAGCCAATGAGACGCCACTTCGTTGCCGATCGTGATCCGTGACAGACGTGTCATTTTCTGGTATGTGGCTAAACTCCAAGGTCACATGGGAGCGCGCGTTATGACGAAAGTGAAAAAGGTGGCAACAAAGATAAAGTATGATAAAGAGGTTTAATGACACTGCCTG
This sequence comes from Suillus subluteus, assembly GCA_016647755.1. Classification (NCBI taxonomy): domain Eukaryota; kingdom Fungi; phylum Basidiomycota; class Agaricomycetes; order Boletales; family Suillaceae; genus Suillus; species Suillus subluteus. The sequence goes on from JABBWI010000024.1 coordinate 661,298, forward strand.
CGCAGTACTTTCCATCAAAGAGCAGCGTGGGGAGCTCGAGAATGATTTATTCATCGAGCAAGTGTTGGATGAGGTGCAAGGGACACGGTTGACGAGGAAGAGCGTTAGTACCTTGATAGTTGCTTCGTCAACACTGTCCCTTGTCTCCGAGGGAGTATATAGTCGTCTTGGTATGCCATGGATTGACTTGATGTCGTCGTGATTGTCAGATAGAGACTAAAACCTTAAAGGGAGCTGTGGTGGCAGCCAGCCACGACAAGCACCAGGAAATTTGACCAAGCCCATCGAGGTTACGTCACGTACTGCCGGTTCAAATAATGGATAGAGATCGGAACGACAAGCACTAGGAATTTTGACCAAGTGCACCGAGACAAGAATGAGTATGAATTTCCGAATGATATCTCATCATTGTCTCTACGCACCAGTTTCAGGGTCATGGCGAACCACAGATTCAAATGATGGAGAGGAATAGGAATGAGAAACTAGGAATTTCGGGCGAGCGTTGAAGTTGGAGGTTGTGGTGTTGACGAAGGAGGGATGGCCGTGTGGGATTCTGAGTGTGAATACCAACTTCTCAACTTTGCCATTGCGCAAGGTCACTGCAGGCTGCAGGTTGAAATGATGAAGCGATGACTGAGAGATTGGAATAAAAGATCGAGGATTCGAGCGAGCGTCCTGTGGTGACAAAAAAGAGAATTGTCGATGCCCGGTGACAGGTTATGATAAAATGGTCGTAATCAATTGAATAAGCTCTTGCAGGTTCTGCCTAAATTTCTGCCATCTGACAGCAATAACAATTCTGCCAAATTCATCAGAATTATACCCATTAGTATACGCAGGATACAAAAGCTGGCCGTCGTCCTATAGTGTTTCCCCGTCCTCAGAGAAATCATTCGAGATTCCCCTCGGAAGATTCTATATCACCTCGCACATTAAATGCGTTTCTCCTTCCTCGCCATTGTTGTTGCTTTGACAGCATCTATGTCTGTCAGCGCGGTATGTGGCCCAACAGCTTGCAAAACACAGAAAGATTGCTGCAAAAGCTATGTTTGTGGAATGGAGGTGAGTATGAACAGGTCGCTGTACAACCAGGATTCAACCACACGACTCACCTGCGCGTCTTAGAATGGAGTTTTGACCTGCATGGCGGAGCCGGCAGTCCGAACGGCACGTCGCAACAAATTCGAACCACAACCTATCGTCCGCCATAATGACGAGAATGAGCATCAACTTCTCAACATCGTCGATGCGCAGGGTCACCAAGGCGAACTGCAGGTTCGCGATGAATGTGAGATCAGGATGAGAGACCGTGGATTCGAGCGAAAGTTGACGGAGAGTGTTATCAATACCTGCCCAATTCTACATATGGAGTCCGGACCTAAAGAAACGATCCTCTAAAGCTCTTCTTGATCATGTGCATGAGAACTCGCAAGATTCAGCACAGCAGCTGATTGGTAAGGGTAACAGAGGCCGCATCAGACTTGACAAGGTGGGGTCGAGGCTTGACACAGTGAGACAATACTTCACACTGCCAGCTGAAAACCAACATTAGATCGATGATCAGAGGCAATGCAATACAGCACCGTGACAAGATGCACACAACATTCCAAAGTAGTACGAACGCGGAGGGCACTGTAACATTAGTGAGAGGTGAATGCAGCCGCACTCCAGGGCCTATCATGATGGCGCTGGATCAGTTCAAAAATTATACACACAAAACTCTCACACACATACTACATACGGCACACACACACACAGATGGCCTAAACACTCACACTGGTCTTGTAGAAAACTCAGTAGGTTTCAAGTTAACCATGTTGTTCTAGCTAACGTATCTTGAATCATTACTACTACCACCCTTTCATCCTTCATTCCAAAATTAACATCCCCACCCAACAGCCGCGGCCCAGGAACCCGCCTCAATATGGTTTCTCATAGCCAGCTTGCTCGCAACCCTTGATATATGCAAAGCGAGTGGTGAAAAGGCCGTGGAGATCGAGCCTGTTAGATTCAAGAATGCTGTTTTTAGGTGGGTTTTTGTTTTATTTTATTTTCGGAGTGGGTTTTTGCCTTCGGTGATTTTTGGTTTGAACTTTGGGGCAGGAGTTTCGGTCGTTTCTACTTGCGTTCGTTTCGAGTTGGAAGTTGTGGTGTATTGCGTTCGTTTTCGTCGAGTGGTGCATCGCATCGACCTCCACTAAGAGGCAGAGACGATTGGAGGATGCGGGGACTTTTGCTTTCGTTTACATACCGTGCGTCTTCGTTCTAAGTTTTTGGAATTCGCTTTTGATATCTTTCTTGCGGATCGTGGTCTTGCATTTCTCATCCCTGTCTTGTCTCGTTCTCCTCCCCCTTTTGCCCGTTTCTTCCTTTAGTACACCGCCCCTTTTCAATGCATACACAATGCATACTAGCATCCCCGCTAACCAAACCCATCATATCCTACAGGACACCAAGACCGGTTCACTACTTTCTCGTGTCTCACCCACAACTTACTCTTCATTTGGCCCGTCTGAAGCCGCGCAAACTATGGACAACTGCCTAACTTGGTGGGACCACCGCTCTAGATTGACCATAGATCCAGCGAGTTACGCACGTACCCTGACTTATCTAGAGTCTGGAGGACGTGAGACTTAGGAAATGCAGATGAGTTCCCGAAATGATAACTTGAAGCATATAATATTTGTATAGCAAGGTTGCTGCCGGCGATGCTCGGCTTTGCCTAGTTTAAGTACGTTCCAAGAAAACCCCATCGGACTAAATAAATATTTGCCTCTCTAACTTCCAGCGTCAATCGCTGCCACATCGTGTGGGTCTCGTTCAACGGTTCAGAAGCTTCCTTTTCTATCATATGATCATAATTTTGGCGAATCAGCTTGTCATGAAGCATTGACCGTGACTGGTTTCCCCCAGTCGACTTATGACCACGCTACGCCTATGAAAAGTTCGTGGACAGTTAGACCATGTCTTAAAATCTGGAATATTAAGCCAACCTACGTTCTCCCGAGCATTATGCGTACCATTCCTTGCGCCAAATGCCTAACATTTCCATATAGCGCTGGAGTTGCCTCTCATCCCCTTCGCACATGACAGCCTCTTTCCAGTTGTTATCAGGCTCGTCAGAACGAAATACACACAACCCAAAGTCGATGAGCACCACTCGTCTAGGGTGATTGTTGGATACGACAATGTTGCTTGGACGCATATTCGTATGGATGATACCGAAAGATGCGAGGGTGCTCACGGCCTTCACGAGCTCCTGGTATGCTGAACTAGGGACTGAATGGGGGTCTTGGGTGTTTGCGAGGTTCTCGCCTGGGATGTATTCCACGAAAAACACCCGTGGAGATATGGCGCGACCTTCACCGTGGCCCGAAACGACTCGACCAGAACCATAGAGCCGGGGGATGGTAGAGCCCTGAAGGTGTTCAAGGCGTCTGTAGGCTTCGACTTCACGTGCAAACGAATCCTCATACTCGCGGTAATAGGTTTCTTCCCACAATGAACCGTCCAAAAACTCTCTCTCCCACTGAGGGACTCTGCTATAGTTGTCGCCCGGTGCGAGTGCACGACGGTCAGCTGCGGCCTTTTCATTGGCAGCGGACCAGGGGATGGGACATTGTCTTGGGAGTGGGTTTGCGCGCTCGTAGTTGAAACGAGGATCGTATATTTTAGCTATTAGCGGATTGGGGAAGCCAGCTCTGACAGGGACATCCTCGATTTCGACGAGTAAGACCTGGCATTTTGTGCAAGGGGTAAATGCCTTGCGGATGAGAGCAGTGCGTATGAACGAGGATTTCTCGTCGTTAAATAGAGATACCTGCAGTTGGAGGCGACCTCCTTGTATGTAAGGCTCTTTTACCATCGTCGTACAGGAGCTTCTAACGTTTAGGGGCTTTGTGAAGCTGGTCGAACTTTTATAAATTATTGTTCCCAACTTGGGCCGCTTTTGCTCAACCTTTATATATTTTCTCTGTTATCTTGACTTTGATTCACGTGAGGATTGATATTCGAACGTGCCAGTGTCTGACGCGTCTGAAAATTGCTTCACGTATATCCACCATCATACTACTGTCCCAGATCCTTCATACAACGACAACGTTGGATACGAGCATGATACCAGACGAACAACGTGTTGCATGCTATTGTGCTCGATGCTCGCGCCATAAAGATGAATCTGTGCATCAGACCCGGTAGGTCATTGCGAAGCACCTCAAGAAACACGGTCCTGGGCCAAAAGCTCGAGGGCATCAGCAGAAATCAGTGCCATCAACTCGTCATCCTCAAGCAAGACGAAACGACAGGTTCGAAAAAAAGCCCATAAGACCACAATCAAATTAGTTTGCAGCAACCACTGAATAACAGCAGCGAGCAAAGACAATAGTAGAATATGGTTACATGCGAATTCCAGACGGACGGACGATGAGAATGGTATGAGAACGACGACGGTCCAGGAAACTCGACGGTCGCCTCAGCTATATGTATTGAACCGTTCCCCACCATGCCCCACCCTATTTGCAGGAGGCACAGCAAAGCCGGAGGCAACACATACGAGTTCATACCCCCGACGATTCCCATATTAGCAGACGGAGCAGAGCTCAACCAAAACGTGCTCTCTGTTGGATACTGCAACCCAGGTTGGCCGTATGAGACCTCCGTGTAAGGTAACGTGCTGTTCCACGGGAATGGCGGATAGTATCATGTGTAGGAGTATTGGTTGGATTCTGGGGCGAAATGGCATGCGTTGGACGAGGAGTTGTCTCGATGTTGTTCTGGATATGACTGTGCGGCAGCCTTCTTGGATGGTAGGTATACTGGGCTTGCGGCTTGCTATGGTAGGCTCCGTGGGACACAGATAGGTGTTGGCGCTAGTTTCAGGCGGGAGCTGCGCAGAAACACGTCAGTATCTCGTCAGAAACATTCGAGGTAAACGTCTAATTACAGGATTGTACCCAAACGAAGCCTCGCTCGTTCGTAGACCCGAAGAGCCAGGGTCTTTGCCGTATCCAGGGTGCGGACTTCCACGGGTGAAACAGTGTAAGCAGGGGAAGAGCACCTGGCTCCTGTGTTCCCTGTGTTGGTAAGCAAACGAAGACGCGGCATTTAAATGAGCCTCGTTGAGCGATCTCTGGCCAGACTGTATATTCAGACTGGACATGCGCGTCTCGAAGTTGGATGCACTGTAATGTAAAAAAAAATCAAGGAACGAACATACGTACCAAGTCGGAACTGTACGAGTCCTCCGTGTCCTGATCTGCATCATTACGAGGAAACGCCCATGCGTGTACATTCCCAGGGGATTCTGCATCCGGCGAGGCGACGCAGATGTCGAAGCGCCAAACTGGAAATCAGGCTTTGGTAGGGGTCCATGAACAGGGAACAGAAGCGCTCTGGAGCTCATTTTAAAGCAGCTGACCAAGGGCTGGCGTGGGACGTGTGAGGACGGAAACGGTGGACGAATCTCCGGTACAAGGGAGGAGCGAGAATGCGTAAATACATGAGGCTCTGAGCCAGAGAACGGCGGGGGTAAGGGCCGTAGGAAGCAGAAGAGCCGTAACTGGTCGCACGTATGCTTGGCCCACTGAGGTCGGACGGTGGACGGGCCATGGACTGACCTGACCCTGCAGGAGATATGGGCGGCCTGAAAAAGATTGCATCATTCTTCTGCTCTGCAACGCGTGCGAACAGATGATGTATGAACCTAAGAAGATTGACGTCAAGACTTGCCTCTATTTGGGAAGTGGGTAGACGGCTGGTTGGCATCTGCACTTGGCATGAACATGGTGATTAGCAGCGACCCTCTGCGTGCGTTCATAAGGTCGTTATTGTCCCGCCAAGTCGAGTCTGCTTGTAAAGGACCAACATAAGGGTGAATTTCGGCAGGGGTGGCCCAGGTTACGGGGCGCAGGAAGAGAGAAGGAAAACTTCGTGAGGACTTTCAGCTATAAACTACCGCTCCACCGGGTGTGGCTCTGATGAAGGCGGTTGATCGGCCTCTGCAGGGTCCGTGAGTTTTCCCGTGGGGGTGGAAGAATTGGAAGTCATTGGAGGAGGTGTCCCTGGAAGACTGAGACCTTAGAGGAGAGTGAGCAGAAGGAGAATCCTGCTGAGTCGAGTCCTGGACTCTTTTACGAAGAGCCTTGTCCTTTGCACGCCTAAGAGAGAATAAATGAGTTGAATTACAAAAAAAAATGAGAAGAGAGTACGACATACACGATCCGAAACCACACCTTTTGTTGGCACGCGAGATTAAGAAGTGAGAGTGCGACGAATTGACGTCAAAAATGATAGAGCGCATGTGCTTGATGCATCTGGAGGCTGGTTTCGTTCACATTGGTAGTCAGATTGGGATGGCGAGGAATGGGGATGCAAAGATGGCAGGTAAATCCCCATAAGGAGTCCGGGTTCTCGGGGATGACGCGAGGGTAGTAATCGATCCCGAGAGTGTACAGCCGGGGGTGAGAAATCTTTAGTTATTAGGTTGATTGGGGTCAACAAGCATCTTGAGTAGGATTCAGGAGAGATAAGGTGCAGCCCGTCAGGCCTTCAGGCGCCAACCAGAGGGATGTGGAATGCGCAATGGCGTGTCTCGGGGAATATGAGTAGACTTTCGAATACTTTGGCCACGAGTCTGACATGGAAAGGGTTGGACTCGAAACTAGTCCCTCATGCTGAGATAGAGCAAGGAATACTGGGCTCTAAAGAAAATCAAGAGCTTGAGAAGGAAACGTCGCGGAGGCGAGCGATGTAGGAATACCGTGTCTCAGGTGTGAGCGCTTGAGCTGGTTCTTTGTGATGGCCGTTCAAACGTTCATTTGCCAGTCAAGGGCGCAAAGATTTTTAAACAGCATTAGCCTTACTTGCTGTAACAATCTCACCGCGCGCGCCTCTAGATCATGCTTACAATATTGACGGGCTTGGCGCTTCTTGATGGGTGGATAGAAGCTAATCTAAAATTAGCATCCCCACCCAACCTCAATATGGCTAGCTTGTTCGCAACCTTGATTAATGTTTGAATCGCAGTACTCCCGCAGCTGAGCGCTGAGGCCTGAGGTATGTTTGACATTGCAGCTGGTATAGTTACAGACGCTGACATTACACCCTAGCTAGTCTCTCCGTTAGCTTCTGGGTACTACTTAATGTCATAGCGTTGATTCACACTGGGACCCGCTGAGTTAGTCTCTCCGTTCTAGCGCACATGAGCTTGCCTAAGGCACGGAGATGCAACGAATTTGCAAATACCAGGCCATTGGCAGATGCAATCAATGATAGGCCATGGCAGTGTTTGTGATGACACTCCGCTTCCATATATACACAACTTGCAAGATATCAACCTATTGTCACCATGCCCTCTACATTCACTCACGAGTTCAACGCGCCTGCTTTCAAGGGAAAAGTTTCCTTCAACACCGGTCTCTTCATTAACGGTCAGTTCCTGGATGGATCAGACAATACCACCATTGAGTATGATCTACACTTGTCGTTAATCGATCACTTCTTACTTATCTCAATAAATTTAGTGTCATCAACCCGAGTACGTTCTGTTGACGTTGATATTCACCATCTTACATGAACTCGATGCACAGCAAATGGAAAGGTAACAACGTCAGTGTCCGAGGGTACCCCCAAGGATGTCGACCTTGCCGTCGACGTTGCGCAGACAGCCTTCGATACCACCTGGGGTCTTCATGCGCCCGGTGCTCAGCGTAGCATTTTGATGTCAAAGCTTGTTGCACTCATGGAGAAAAATGCCGACGAGCTGGCTGCTCTGGAGGCATTGGACAATGGTTAGCATCTGGACCAATTAGTAGGCATCTGAATCATTAATCAATAATCGCCAGGCAAAACTTTCAATTGGGCAAGAAATGTTGATGTTGCTGGTTCCATCGATTGTATTCGCTACTACGCTGGTTGGGCTGATAAAATTACTGGTCAAGTACAAGAGGTCTGAAGCTTTTCAACAATCAACTTCGCTCATTTGCTGACAATTACGCAGACCACCGAGGACAAGCTCACCTACAGTCGCCACGAGCCCATTGGTGTCGTTGTAAGCGCACCTATCTCAGCTCCCAAATCTTCCTCTTATATCCGTCTAATAGGGTCAAATCATCCCATGGAATTTCCCATGTGCGTACACATTAGCCGCTTGAGGTGTCATGCACTCACTCTTCGCTTCGCAGTGCTCATGATGACCTGGAAAATTGGTCCTGCTCTTGCATGCGGCAACACGGTCGTTCTCAAACCTTCAGAATTCACACCCTTGACTGCCATCCGAATGTGCCACCTTATCAATGAGGCTGGCTTCCCACCTGGAGTAGTCAACGTCGTCACTGGTTATGGAAACACTGTCGGTAATGCCATCTCTTCGCATATGAAGATAGAGAAAGTCGCCTTCACTGGCTCAACTCTTGTTGGTCGCAAGATCATGGAGGCTGCTGCGAAGAGCAATCTCAAGAACGTCACTCTCGAGCTTGGCGGGAAAAGTCCAAACATAATTTTTGACGATGCAGACATCGAACAAGCTGTCAACTGGGCTGCATTTGGTATCTTGTGAGTATAATGTGCTGTCATGCGAACTACACTTATATTTTACCCACCAGCTGGAACCACGGTCAGATATGTACCGCAGGTTCACGTATCTACGTGCAAGAAGGCATCTATGACGAATTCTTCAAGCGCTTCATGGAGAAAACTCGGTCGCTCAAGGTCGGCGACCCATTTGCCCCTGACACTTTCCAGGGTCCTCAGGTCTCAGAGATTCAATTCAACGTACGTCGTGAAATGCTTCCGTAACAATCTCTCTGTCTAATGCACGTTCCAGCGTATCATGTCTTACATTGAGTCCGGAAAGGCGGCTGGTGCCAAGGTTGAGATTGGTGGTGAGCGTCATGGAAGCGAGGGTTATTTCATCAAGCCCACCATCTTCACCAATGTTGACCCATCGATGAAGATCGTCCAAGAGGAGATTTTCGGTCCTGTTTGTGTTCTCATCAAGTTCAAGGATGAGGAAGATGTGATCAAGCAGGCAAATGACACGTCCTACGGTCTTGCTGCGGCTGTTTTCACCCAGAACCTGAACCGCGCTATCAACACCGCGCACAGACTCAGGGCTGGAACTGCATGGATTAACTGCTTTAACTCATTCAACTCCAATGTACCATTCGGCGGTTTCAAGCAGAGTGGTATCGGTCGTGAGTGTGGCGACTATGCCCTAACTAAGTAAGTGTTGCGTTCATGGTATACTTATTAGCACATACCCATATGCTCTCAGTTACACATCAGTGAAGGCTGTCCACGTCAACCTCGGCCACAGGATGTGAAATGGAGGAAATGAAATATAACTAGGTGCATGTTTAAACCTAATGCACGTGTAGTATCTTGAAATCACATTGTATTTCCTATCAAGTTACAACAATTGACGCATGTAAATTTCGAATTCTCATTAGTGGAAGAGATCAGGAAAGGTTCAGATAAAAAAACATAGCGCACTAGAGCTTGGACCTTAATGGCAAGAACTTCGGGGACTCCTCGGATTTCACCATTCCAGCTTTGACTGGCTGCTGTACTAAGTCCTAACATAGTATTTTCTATTAATTGAAGCGTGAAGAACGAATACTCGATGAACTAATCGTAGCACAAATGGGCGGCTTCAAGCGATGGGTCTGTATGGTTCATCGAGTTTTCTACATAGGACGGTCGAGAAACGGACGACGAACTCACAAAACTGTAAAGGGCACAATGCCTCTAGCAACGCAGATCTATTGTCATAGGGACCCAAGGTTTGAACCAATTTCCAAAGGCGAGACACCGCACGCTAATGAGCCAGCTATCGGTTCTTGAGGGGTAGTGAAGAGTGTGAGACGAGCCTGGCGTTCGGGATGAGCAGACAAATGATCAAAATGGCAAGCGACCCCGAACACCATCCTCGTCGGTGTCATCTGCCACCTGCCACGCTGCCAGCTGGCAGAACATGGTTCTGTATTTCATTCTGACAAACAGAATCCAGGCTAAGTCATTTTTCCCGAGTATTATAAGAGCACGTCACCTTCGTCAGCCCCGTTTGTAAATCACCTCAACAGTTCATCCCTCGCATAAACAATGCTTTTCTCCTTCAAGTTCCTCACCGTTAGTATTGTTGCGCTGACAACATCTATGATGTCTGTCAGTGCGTGCGTGAAGGATGGCGACGCTTGCACCAGGGACAGTGACTGCTGCCAAGAAGTGGCGTTCTGCGTTTACGTGGTAAGTAGGAGTAGTTTGCTTTCACTTGATGATGACTCACCCTATGGGCCTCGTAATATCAGACGGCTAGTACTCGCGTGTGCGAGTCAGCTTATTAATAATGAAGCGGGTGAATTAGCAACACACTGGTGGGTTATATTCCCACTTCCCTATTGGTGCGATTGTTGATAGAATAATATGCAGGTCGCTGCTGATTGAGAAATGGAGAGGCAATGCTGTGAAGTGAATGGAGTATTTGCGCACGTGTTGGTTTTGGCGTAAATAGAACTCGGGCTTGTAATCTGAACTGCATCAGTGAAACGTCGCGGCAATTACCACAGCAGTAGTGAGCCTCTGCTGTATATTTTGAAACAGATTCAGTTATTGTTTGTTGCGCGCCTGTAGAATTAGTGTCGTGGGCAGAAGTCTGCCATTCTGCCAATGGCAATGGCCAAGCGACAATTGCCAGTTTAGAAAGCCCTCTGACCCGTATCATCCGTCCCATGTTCCATCCGCGGGTGGTAGCCCACCCATGTCACACCCTACCAGTCCAGCAATGCAAACCTTTTCCATAGGGGCCCAATTTTTGAACCAAAGGCAATCTGGTCAATAAAGCAAGACACCACACACTAATAGTACCGCATATAAGAACAGAAAGTTCACTCATTTTTGAATGAGACATTATCCAAAAAATGAGCCAGCTATCGGTTCTTGAGAGGTAGTGAAGAGTGCGAGACGAGCCTGGCGTTCGGGATGAGCAGACCAATGATCAAAATGACAAGCGACCCCGAACACCATCCTCGTCGGTGTCATCTGCTACTTGCCACGCTGGTAGAATATGGTTCCACTAAGTTCTGCCGGGAGAACTGCTTCACAGCAGTTCTGCCTACAACACTGGTTCTACCTAAATCACTCTGCCAAACAGGATCCAGGCTAAGTTATTTTTCCCGAGTATTATAAGAGCAAGTCACTTTCCTCAGTCCCGTTTGTAGAGCACCTCAACAGTTCATCCCTCGCATAAACAATGCTTTTCTCCTTCAAGTTCCTCACCGTTATTGTTGCGCTGACAACATCTATGATGTCTGTCAGTGCGTGCACGCATGATGGCCAGCTTTGCACCAAGGCCACTGACTGCTGCCAAGAAGTGCCGTTCTGCGTTACCCTTGTAAGTAGGAGTAGTTTGTTTTCACTTGATGATGACTCACCCTTTGGGCCTCGCAATATCAGACGAGTGATATTCATGTGTGCCAGTCAACTACCAAAATACCCTGTAGGTATAATATATCAATATCTAACATTGTAGAAGGCTGATGTTATATCAGAGCCTGTGGTCCATAGACCATGATGTATCACCTCCCTCACCTTTCCTGCTGCCTGTCCTATGATGTATCACATAGACCGTAATACGTCAACTTCGAGTGTCCTGTATGTATCACCTTCCTGTTGTTACTTGTAGTGCTGCCGTGGTCCGGTTCGGGTTTTTTCTGGTCCGAACGCGAACCGAACGATAAATTTTTCAAAGTACAAACATTGATACTAGAATTCAAACGTTCAGCGCTGCCCAGTGAAAACTGATGCGCAGATATGCTTAAATAATATTGCGGGTAACGGAGGTACAGAAAGGGTACAAAAAGAGCTCGAAAACATGGACAGCGACCCGAAAACATGGTGGACAGTGGCTCGGATTGAACATTGTAGAAAATTCGGACTGTGCGGGAATCTAATAAAGCCGTCCTTCGCAGACGAATCTGTTCCATGTATCGCTAGTAACCTAGATAATGATTTAGAAAGGTGTCTATTGAGGAACTGAACGGCTCGAGAACTTCACCTTTGAACGCGTGGCTCGTGGCATCTGCAGTGAGAGCTTGCCAGAGGTTTGAAGGATGATGGACTTGGGAGGGTATTGGCAAATGAGCTAAAACCAGTTTGACCGGGAGTGCGCGACGTTCAAAATAGAGCTGAATCATGAGCAGAGCGCTCGAATATGGTGTCGTGTAGAATAGATTCAAGCACTGGGAAGCACCAACTGCTCGCTTGATGGGATGGGATACATACTGGAGGCTTTGAAGACAAGATTTGGCCGCATGTATGCACTGCAGAGGCTCTGGGGGCCTACGGTATCTAGGACGGCGGGTATGGCTGGAGGGTTCGTGCCTGGACATCTATGGAAACAAACAGGTTGACGCAGTGAAGCAGCATAAAACGTACAAAACACGCACCTCTGTAGCTTAGAGCAAGATACCCACAATCCCTGCAAAGTCCACCTCGACCGGCGCGCCTAACACCATCCACCTGCGAGAGTTTGACAGCGTTTGGATACGTTGCGTGTGTGCATGCCATTGAGGGATGGAAAAGGGTAACCCTGAGATAGTTTATGAACGCATGTGAGTATCATACTAATCTACTCATCTCGTCAGTATCTCCGTGTAGCCATAGCGGCTGCGCACGCTCGACTCCATGGCTCGTTTGGAGGACAAGGATTGGGAGGTTTCAGTGACTAGCAGTAAGTTTAGTCGATGCGCACGCACTCACCGTCTGGGAGCACCACAGCATTTTCACGATGCCCAAGAGGATCGTTGCCTCGCATCGATTGAAATGCCGTCAAAAATTTTATTCATTCTGCCACCTGGCACACCGGCAGAACTGCTTTGAAAATGGTTGTGCCTACGACACTAGTTCTACCTAAATCATTCTGCCAAACAGCATTCTGGCTAAGTTATTACTCACGAGTATAAGAGGGAGTCATCTTCCTACCGTCCGCTCCACCCCAAAGAGATTTTTCGAGAACCTCACTAGTGTATACCACCTCGCACAAACAATGCGTTTCTCCTTCCTCACCATGATTGTTGCACTGACGACATCTATAACGTCTGTCAGTGCGTGTGCGAAAGAGGGTCAGAGTTGCACCAAGGACACTGACTGCTGCCTGGAACTGCAGTTCTGCGTTACCATGGTTAGTAGTAGTTGACTTTGCATCACTTTCACCTGATGACTCACCCTTTTGGGCCTCTTAATATCAGACGGACGGTAGTAAGATGTGCTACTAGTATACTCCCCCAGCCTTGAGCACCAATGAGGAAGCCGGTAAATTTGCACGTAGCAATACACTGGTGGGTTATGTTTCCACTTTCCTATCGGTGCTATTGTTGATAGAATAATATGTAGTTAGTACTGCTGATTGAGAAATAGATGGATGCAATGCCGCAAAGTGAATGAAGTATTTGCACACTTGTTGGTTTTTGTGTAAACCGAACCCGGGCTTGTAATCCGAAATGGTTCGACCACATTAATGTACCGTGACGGTACATCATCTTCGATCCAGCCACAAACATGAAATGCTAGAGCAAGGACGATCGATGGCTACGAGACCATCATGTTGTAAGGCTGGCAATGAGTTCGACGGGGAATGGTGATCGATCCAAGTCACTTTGGAAGAGTAAACACGTTTGAATGCATTGAGTTGTAGTTGGGACTCCTTGAGACGGGGGAATGTTGCCAATTGGAGTGGGGGAAATACTAGGTGTGATTCTGCTATCGAATCCGAGGGTACACGATCAGACTATATGTATTTGAAATTGCTGGCTCAATGGTCAAAGTGAGGATGCGTGATAGACGATGCAGATCCTTCAGTCATTTTTCACGTAGAACCGACTGACACGGGACTAGGAAAATGCTGCGGCATCTGCCGCAACGTTCCAAACTTGAGCTATTTGCACACTCACTTACATAGTACACGTCATGTCAATGTGATAGCGCGTTCGTTCGGTTTGCCAATTTAAATGTTTGTCTAAACATTGTCAATATTATGCAGGTGAGAGTATGCTTAAGCTTTCGACCTAGCAGCACAGCGATGAAAGCAAAACTCAAACCGATTACCTCCGATAGGTTGAAAACACACCACAAGGACATACTTACGTGCATGTACTAAACGAAACAATGACCTATGGACACAGTGCGCTCATATATGCATATACTTTTCAGGAGCCTCGGACCCAATGAAGAAACGTCCAATGGACGTGTGCACGTGCAAAGGTTAGCCAAGCTCCCAAAACATCCATCGACAACCATCTGCCGTGTAGTGCATGGAACAGCATGGTTATATTAGCATGCTGTTCCTCTTTTGTAGTTTCGGAGAGCCATCCAGAATATGTATGTCTCATTGCCATATTTCGAACTGGATGATACGAACTAACACATCGACTCAGTTCTTCCATTTCTATAGCTAACGCGAGATCACCGTACATGGCCGCGCCGTCTCACAATCCCAGGCTAACGCTGACCAGTCACTATCACCAACATTCCGATATGAGTCACCCCTCCGGGACTGGGAATGCATCTGTAATTGAAGCACATCGAGACTGCATATATGGATGGCTAAGTAAAGATGTTGCATTTTAGGCACAATGATACATCCAATGCGGTGTTCACGGAGACGTTTAGGGGTGTGCCTGTCCCGCTCAGTGAGTATTCTGCTTCGTGTAGGTGAGTTAGGGTTGATCAACATCTTTCGCCTCTCAACTCATCCATCCATCACATCGCCTACCCACAACGCCACCCCGCGCATGCCAGGCCTCCCACATAGACCAACCCAAGCAGACGCCTACTAAGGCATGCACATCCCACAAGGATCTCTCGTATTCGGGAATATATGGGCTATCATGCGTGGTCCTGGGTTGTATCAAGATCCGGAGGTGTTTGAGCCTGGGGGGTAATTGGTGAATGCGATCGTGGGTGGGATGGAGGTGGGGAGGAGGAGGCTGGGAAGGAAAGAGATTCCAGAGCGTTTGTGTTTGGATTTGGGCGGTGATGAGCGAATTTTTGATTTTGATTGCATGTTATGATATTGGCATCCTGTCATCTTCTCTTTCCGTTCATCATTTAACATCTCTTCACAATTTCTCATTCCTATCATCCCATCGCATCCATCCCAAATCCAAAACTAACCAAAATACACCACCCACACAACAGCTGCTGCCTAGGAACCCACCTCGCCGATTTTTTGAATCTTCGATATGGCTCTTAATTACGAGCCTGAGTAGGAGATGGAAGAAGACCCTGTACACCCTTTATCCGACCTATTCGATGTTATCTCGATGCCCAATTTGCGCGTGCTGGAAACTCACTTCAGTTTCAGAAGTTACCGAGTATCGAGTCCCCGTGAATTGTTGGAGGCATTTTTGGCATGGTCAAAGTGACCCCTGGAGAGACTGGTTGGCGACAATGTCAGATGTGGAGCTAGCGGAATACGTTACCCTCATTCCTTTCCTCGATGTGGTAGTCGATCCCAGACTGTTTCAAGGCTGTATACTGTGATACCACGATTGATTGTGTGTGATTCATACACATATAAATTCCAAGTACTTGGCCTGACGTCGAGGGAAGGATGAACTGAATAGAATTGCTGCGGTTGTGCAATCAAATCGGACTGATGAATAGGATATTCGCAAAGCCATCAGTTCATCAGGCCGAAATATCCTAGAGAAACCAGACTAGTCGTGGAGCTGTCTTTAGTTTGTCGCCACGAATTACTAACAATCGCCTTGAAGTCTGCCTTACCACCGTCAACTGAGGCTTCGTTCTGACAATCCTAAGAATGGAATCAGACGCTAGTTGAATTGAGGTACAATACCACTGCCCTCATCAGGAACACAAGTACAATATACACGGCAGGTTACGACTACTTTCGTATCGCTAGATCAGCTCGGGGGTCAGTACTCAAGCTCAAAGCGTTGAATAGCGCAGGCTGCGACCTCGCACAAGCACCTCGACAGCAGGTCTGCACTTCCAACTTTCTAACTGCACAAGCAAACGAGTGAAGGAGGTGCGTGCTTCTCTCTTTCCAGCTCCAGAAGTAAATGAGCTGAAACGAAGTCTGTTCATCAACATGAGAGCAACTGTGGGACTACGTTACCGTGGGCCCTACTTTCAAACAAAGTTGTGACATACGACGCCATAACAGTTCTGGCAGTGCTAGACAGGAGTCACTAGCTCAGCTTCTCGCGAGGTGACCGGAAGGGATGGGTTCTGCCTAAACCACATTTTTCGTGAGTATAAGAGCAAGTCATCTTCCTACCGTCCACTTCACTCCAAAGAGATTTTTCGAGCGTCTCGGCAGTTCACACCACCTCGCACAAACAATGCGCTTCTCCTTCCTCACCGTTATTGTTGCACTGACAACATCTGTAATGTCTGTCAGTGCGTGTCAGGGAGAGGGAGAGAGTTGCATCACGTACAATGACTGCTGCGACAAACAGATGTCCTGCGTTCCAATTGTAAGTAGGAGTAGTTTGCTTTGCATCAAATTTCCACTGGATGACTCACCTTTTGGGCCTTGTAATATCAGACGGAAGGTACTAAAGCGTGCTATACTCCTTGAGCACCAATGAGGAGGCCGGTAAATTGCACGTAGTAATGTGACACTGGTGAGTTATGTTTCCACTTTCCTATTGGTGCTGTTGTTGATAGATTGATATGCAGTTCGCTGCTGATTGAGAAATGGATGAAGGCAGGTGCCGCAAAGTGAATAAAGTATTTGCGCGCGTGTTGGTTTGACTACTTGTAAACAGAACTCGGACTCAGAAGGCTTGTACCTGTGTGAATGTCAGAGTTCTGGCCGGTCTGGGTACAAGTCTAAGCAGACATCTCGGTACAAAGTCTAGGTACCCCTCGGCGAGCTCAGCGACTTCAAGCGGAGTTGAACCACCGCAGCTCACCTAAGGGAGGATATTAATAGTACCCTTCATCCCGCCTCTGTGCTGCCCGCCGCCCGCCGCCCGCCAGCTGTCAGGAATGCTATTCTGTGCCCGCCCGCCACTTGAGGTGATGCCAATGGCATCCTCGATTTAGACGCCGCTCGAACCATGCATGAGCTGCTCAAATACCCCGCCCGCCCGTCGTTACATCCATTCCTCATCTTCCCCGCACATATCTTCTTTCCTGGCTTACCTTGTTCACATCGCCCAGGACAGAGACAGTGTGCGGCTGAGGTTGTATAATATCATCTTTGAGGAGGCTGGTACACCGGAGAAAGGTAGTGAGATCAAGAAATGGCATGGTGGCAAGCTGATGGTGTTGCTGCATGGCAGCAAAGAGGGACGTGATGTCCATGGCCCGTGCGTTGAGATGCAGCGCCTGGCGGCGGCGGCGGGTGGAGGCGTGATGTGATTGGCGGGAGAGATGTGACTGGCGGGGAGCGGGTGTGTAATGGTCAGCCATGCTCGGGGGACGCCGGTGTCTTCAATCTCCGTCAGAGCATCGCCACCTGTACCAAGACCCAAGACCCAAAGTCTCTTTAGACTTGTACCAAGACCGGCCATTTCAGAGACGCCCTCGTACCTGTAATATGCAACATTTCGGCAAATCTTTTGTAGCCCCTCAACCACATACATGTTCTTTTACAAATATATTCATAGCTCCTCTACATGGATCCGATTTTTACTGATTTTTAGGATGATGTAGTGTCACAGTGTGGTCATCCGAGCAACGGGATCGGCCTTCGGAAGTCGGAAAACCATCCAGGGGGAAGCCTCTGCACTGTGCAGTACCGAAACTTCGATACCAGTGTGTCCACTGGCTTTCAGTCGAACGTTCGATTACATACTAGGTGAGACGAAGTCCAAATATCAAAGCTTAATGTTGACATCAGATTCAGATGGCAACGGCAGCATTCGGGTCTGCTGTGAAGAAATGGATGATTGGAAGTCCGCTTGTTAACGTCCCACTGCCGTCTTGCATTCAACCTGTCATAGTCTCGCAAATCATTTTCGCAACACTCTCGATCATGCTCGCCACATGACGTGGGTGCAACCTGACTCGTATAGAATGGTTTGGCCCCTTCGTTTGCGTCGTTTTCAGCGGTTTGTGTATCGTCTGCACTATGAAATGCATCGGATTCTACAATTTGTTGCCGTGTGCTAAATGATGAGTCCTAGCAAGTATCACAGGATGCTATGTGTCCTTGGATCCTGAAACGATTGTGTCCAGTGACGGTGTTGCAATAGCAGCTAGTCCAATATTACCCATTGCAGCCACACATGTTATTACTGGTGTACGTCTCAATCTACTGTTGTTCCTGTCGTTCACTCACAATTCTGCTAGTCGGTGAGTCGTAGATCTAGTCATGACTGTTTATGTGAACCTGTGTGGTGCGCCTGTAACACTCTCAAATACGTCACACTCAAGGAGACCGCGAGACGGTGGGTACAACCAGAGTCTATTGTCAGCTCTCTTCGATCGAAGCATATATTTCAATTCCCTGTGCCGTCAGCGATATCGATGCATGCACGTGTGTTTGAGCGCCAGCGCTTGAAGCTTACTATGGATAAATTGATCACACAAGTTTGACACAAGTGGAAGTTCGAGCGCTCATATACCTGCGGCAAAATTCAAAGGTTAGTTACATGCTCAGACTCTTCTGTCAGGCAGGACTGGGATGCAACCGATACTTCATAGGATGGACAATGACCCATGGGTTCTTCGCATGGATGGTAGATTCATACTCCACGTCAAAGGCAAGCCATTGGTCAAGGGCCACTATTACTTCCGATGAACTTCGGCGCTTCCGAAGCTCACATGGACATGCCTGTTATCGGAGGCGGACTCGGAGATAGAACATCGAAGTAAAGATGATGGATTATCGAATGGCATCCCCATGCTTA
Organism: Suillus subluteus; assembly: GCA_016647755.1. NCBI lineage: Eukaryota > Fungi > Basidiomycota > Agaricomycetes > Boletales > Suillaceae > Suillus > Suillus subluteus. Next base: position 680,176 of record JABBWI010000024.1, read on the forward strand.
GACTGGTTTAGTTCATTGTTCAGCTCGCCGCCCCTTACTCTCAGAGCCACTCGATAACCTTGCTTGAAATCGACACTCTGGCTGCAACCGCTTTGACCTGCATTCAGTACGGCTGGACGATGGTGATACTATCCAAGCTGGGCAAATGAATGTATGTCTCGAATCTCAGTCAGATTTTTTGAAAAAAAAAGTCCTTTGGGGTCGAGGACCCTATGTCGGCTATAGTCCGGTTCGCGGGGAGCTTACTCCCGCTTATCTATCGTTGTCTGACTTGGCGCTTCGATGCAATGACACGGTATATTTATATTCCGACTATGATGGCCTTGAGGCATGCACGGGTGCATGAGCGCCAGCGCTTGAATCTGGCTTATCATGCATGAATTAATACAATGTAACCCTTCAAAAGGGAGCAGAATGAACAGATGCTATGCCCTCAACTTTACCATGATCCTCCTACTGTGCGCTGTCCTCTTCTGCGTTCCGTTTGTTTGCGCTTCACTCCCAAGTCTCATCGACTCGGATACCCATATCCTCACACTCGATGCCAGTGACTGTCCATCTCCATCCTGCAACACCAGGACCCTGTGGGACATTATCTCGAGTTGTGGCTTAACTTTGTTTGCATGCACATGGACTGCCATCCATCTGGACATTCCGGATAAGGATGAGAGGATACTTGATACTGCCTTTCGTCGTGTAGTCCTCATGCTTACGGCGTTTCTGGCCCCTGAATTCGTGGTCGCCTCGGCCGCATGGCAGTTTTTACATGCTCGCCAAGTTGCGAAAGACTTCAATGAAAAATTTAGTTTGAAGCGAGCCCAGCCCTGCGGCTACTGGCAAGCCAAATGGCAGAAGCTGGTAAATATGTTAATTGGTGGAAGCACAAGTTTAGACGATGGTCAGTTACTTACTCGGACTCTTCAGTAAGGAAGAAACTAACACGAAACCGATGCCTTGACAGGATGGACAGAGACGCACGGGTTCTTTGCCTGGATGGGTGGATTCATGCTCTATGTCGATGGTCGACCGCGAGGCACTCTTACACACGATGAACTCATGCAGTTTGTTCATGAGGGATCCGTGGAGATGCCTGCCATCACGGAGGCAGATATAAAAGATCGAAGCAAGGGCGATCTGCTATCCAAATGGGTCGCCATTCTTCAGCTGGTGTGGTTCGTCATCCAGCTCATCGCCCGTTACATCCAGAAGCTCCCAGTAACACTGCTTGAAATCGACACCCTGGGTGTAGCTGCTTTGACCTGCATTTCCTATCGCTTTTGGTTGAATAAGCCAAAGGACGTCCGACTTCCTTATATTGTTCATTGGAAGCACCCAACTGTTGGACTCTAACTTCGCTCGTCCATATTAGCTATATTACATAAGCACGTTCCTTTGTCGTTCGATCTCGAAGTTCGCCGTAGAACTTCCTCAGTGACTATCATAAGTCCACTGAGGTCAGTACAGAATACTTACATACCTCACACCTAGCTAATGCTCTCTGCAGCTCGTATACTCACTGCAGGTATATACAATCAATAAAGTGACTATCATAAGTCCACTGAGCTCGTATACTCACTGCAGGTTATGAGCCCTGCGCTCGTCAATTAAAAACATAACCAAGTATACGAAAAATATAGCCCGCCATGTCCAGCTCTAACAGCAAACTCGGTGAAGATTTTCTATGCGTCCCAAAACTAGTCGCGGACGGAGAAAATTGGATGACCTATAAAGATAGGTTGTCCTGGTCCGTCGATGCTCGTGGGTTCCTCGGCCACCTAGATGGGACCGAGAAGAAACCAATTGACCCCTCAACGTTGTCAGGAAGAGGAGCATCGTGGCTACCAACCACATCGGACGAGCTTAGGGAGCTGTCGACATACCGAAGTGCCATGAAGGAGTGGCGAATGGGCGAGGCCATAACGAAGCAGCAGATAGCTGGCACGATCCCCGATTCCCTGTTCATCCAAGTCAAGAACTTGACAACGGCAGCGGAGATATTTACGTACCTGTCGAACCTGTTCGAGAAGCGTTCTCGAGTTGTGTCCGTCGAACTGTTGCGAAAGCTGCAGGACCTGAAGTGCCCCGAGAAGGGCAACGTTCGAGAGCACTTCGACAAGCTGCACATCGTCAAAGAGCAGCTGACCTCACTAGGACACACCCCCACAGATGAGAGCTTCGCAGCTATCATCATGAGCTCATTGCCAGCATCCTATGATCCCCACCTATCAGCGCTCACGGCATCTGCAAAAGTATTGAGTGTCCTGCTCACCGCGGATGTCTTGATGTCCACCGTCGTAGATGAGTACGATTGGCGTGCTTCAAAAATGAAGAAGAACAGATCGTCGAACGATGATGCAGTGTATAACGCCAACGCGGGCAAACGCACCCAACGGATCAAGGGCAATTGCCATGGCTGTGGCAAGTATGGCCACATGCAACGAGACTGTCGTGGTGGCAAGGGAGGCGAGAAATTGGATGGCAAAGGGAAGGACAAGAAGTCCGAGACAGCGGCTAGCGCTAAGGACAAGGACAACGAGGAACCTGAAGGTGTTTGGTTAATGGATGATACAGATGAGATGGGAGAAGAGCAGACATCATTCACCTATGCAACCCTAGCAAACTCAAACTCCCAACACAAATCTCGAACCGAGTTGCTCGACTCAGGTGCATCGAGACATATGTCGTCCTATCGCAATCTGTTCCAAGATTTCATCAACATTGCACCGAAACCCATAACAACTGCTGACAAACATACCTTCGAGGCAACCGGCAAAGGGAATATCATGATTACCCTGCCAAACGGCGAGTCAAACACGTGAATTTTCCTCAAAGATGTTCTATACGCACCTAAGATGGGCGTAACCTTGGTCTCCATCAGCCGTCTCACGGCAGCTGGATACACTGCATTGTTCCACGCGAACTCTTGCAAGATCTTCAGTGATATGAAGAAGCTATTGGGGGAAGTCCCAGTCTCAAAGGGTCTATACTGTGTCAAGGGCCCCAGGAAGTTATTTGCTGGACTCGCAAATGCAGATGAAACACTCACCATGCGCGAAGTTCATGCCAGACTTGGCCATATCTCCCCGACAGCATCACGAAGATGATACGAGATGGTGTCATCACTGGAATCAAGCTGGATCCCTCAGACGCAACAATGGACAAGTGTGACTCTTGTGAGTATGCAAAAGCCACCCGCAAACCAATTGGGAAAATCCGCGACCCTCTGAGACGGGAGAAATTCGGTGACGAAGTCCATAGTGACCTTTGGGGTCCATCTCCCGTATGAACTCCTGGGCATAAAGAATACTTTGTGTCATTCACAGATGACTTCATGCGATTCACTCACCTGTACCTGCTGCACACAAAGGACGAAGCCTTCAGCGTGTACAAGTTCTTTGAAGCCTGGGCAAACACACAGTTTGACGCGAAAGTCAAACGATTTCGCTCTGACCGAGGGGGGAGAATTCACTGGGCAAGAGTTCACTCGTTATCTCAACAGCAAAGGCACCGAACACAAACTTACCGTGCACGACACTCCTGAGCACAACGGAGTCGCAGAGAGACTCAACAGAACCGTCTCTGAACGAACACGTGCACTGTTGCATGCCAGTGAACTACCCAAGTTCCTATGGGGGGGAGGCCATCATGCATGTCACCTGGTTGAAGAACTGGACGGCAAACTCGTGTCCTAGACAACAAGACACCATATGAGATGCTGTACAAGAAGGCGCCAAACTTAAAGCACTTACCAGTCTGGGGTAGCCATGTCAAGGTGCACTCGACGAATGGCTCCAAGCTCGATATGCGCGCCATAGATGGCAGATGGATGGGATTCGATTGCGACAGCAACGGTCACTGAGTTTACCTACCAGAAACTCGAAGGATAGCTGTGGAGAGGAACATCAGATTCGATACAGCAGAGGTGAGAATACCTATAGGAGAACCAGAACACCACATGGTACAAGTCCATGATGTCGGTTCAGTACCCAACGAATCAACGAGCCGAGCATCACGCACCAATAATCCCAATATACCACCCAGAAATACTCCAACCCCACCCCATAACCCCATTCCTCCTCCTAGAGACCACCTGGGCACGCAGTTTGAATGAACCGAGCAGCCGCGCCATTCTGGACGAGTGAGAGTCGAATCAGCATACATCAAGAGTCTGTGTGATGGTGCAGGAATGACAGATGGAAGAAGCACTGACTTACCTTGTGGGATGCAGCCTGCTCCTGCAGAATCCAACTTGGCGGCCGAACTCGGGATGGTAGGGGAGGATGGAGAGATGGACAAGGATGATGAAGAAGTCTTCGCCATGATGGCAGGAGTAGCGGCAATCGAGAGCAGTGACCCAAAAACGGTCAAAGAAGCCTGCAAAAGAACAGATTGGCCTAAGTGGGAAGAAGCAATCAACAAGGAACTTACCGCACTCAAAGATGCCCGCACATGGTCCGTCGTTGAGCAACCAGCAAACGTCAACGTAGTGGGATGTAAGTGGGTATTCCGAATCAAACGGAATGTGGATGGGGAGATCGATAAGTACAAAGCCCGGCTGGTAGCCAAGGGTTATTCTCAAGTGTATGGTGTTGATTACTATGACACTTATGCACCTGTCGCACGCCTCGCATCTCTCTGAACCATCCTTGCTATAGCTGCATGCAACAATTGGAATATCGATGTCTTCGACTTCCACAGTGCCTTCCTAAACGGTAAACTCGACAAGGACGAAATTATTTACATGGAACTCCCACCTGGACTCAACGTTGACAAGAAGTTCAAACGTCCTGTCGCATTGTTACATGTCGCACTCTACGGATCGAAACAAGGAGCTTTGAAGTGGTATCAGGAGTTGTGTCGCTTGTTGAAGAGTTTAGGGATGACGCGCGCAGAATCTGACTGGGGAGTTTTCTACAAGCATATAGGCGCGGACATCTTAATTCTTGCATCACACATTGACGACTGTGCAGTAACTGGCAGCAACAACAAGCTCATTGCAGAGTTCAAGCAAGACATAGCGTCGCGCTACAAACTCACGGATCTTGGGCCTATCGCATTTCTACTTGGAATGAAGGTCACCTGTGACCGTCTCGCACGTACCATCTCCTTCTCCCATGAAACATACGTCGACTCTATCCTCGCCAAATATAATTTCACGGATTTGAAACCCTGCTCCATCCCAATGGACCCAAACACTCCACTCTCGTAATCCCAATGCCCTAAGACTCCAGCCGAAACCACGCTAATGAAGAACATTCCCTATCGAGAGGCTGTCGACTCACTCATGCATCTAGCCGTCGGTACACGCCCTGACATAGCCTTCGCCATCTCGACTGTCGCGCAGTTTGGAGCTAACCCAGGCATGGCTCATTGGGAGGCTGTAAAGCGAATCTACCGCTACCTCGTAGGGACAAAGAAACTCGCACTCACCTTTGGGACCTGCAAGCAAGGCCTTCAGGGCTTTCCTGATGCAGATGGCGCATCACAAGAGCATCAGCATGCCATATCCGGCTATGCATTCCTCTTGGATGGCGGCGCAGTGTCCTGGAGCTCGAAGAAGCAAGAGTTAGTAACTCTCTCAACGACTGAGGCCGAGTATGTTGCAGCGACGCATGCTGCAAAGGAAGCCATTTGGCTTCGATGTTTCCTCACCGAAATCTTCCGTCCCCTCGATCAACCAACTGTCCTTCATTGCGACAACCAATCCGCTATCGCCCTCGCCAATTCTGGTGTGTTCCACGCCCGAATGAAACACATTGACATTCATTACCATTTTATTTGTTTCTCTCTTGAAAAAGGTTCTATTTCACTCGTTTATTGCCCTACAGATAGTATGACTGCAGATACACTTACCAAAGCTCTCCCTAGTCTCAAAGTTAAACACTTCGCCTCCGCTCTCAGACTTCGCTCAGTTTGAAGGGGAGTGTTGGACTCTAACTTCGCTCGTCCATATTAGATATATTACATAAGCACGTTCCTTTGTTGTTCGATCTCTTCACTGTAGAACTTCCTCAGTGACTATCATAAGTCCACTGAGGTCAGTACAGAATACTTACATACCTCACACCTAGCTAATGCCACTTCAGTCACCCCTCTTAAAGTACCTCTTAGGTACATATATTCTGGCTTACAATCCCGCCTAAGAGGCATGATCTTATATGGTATTCCCATGCAATGCAGGTTGTATCCCAGGCCAATTCAATACTTTCCCCATGAAGCCTGGGCCTGCTGGGCCAATGTATTTGATCTGTCCCATGACCCATCTGGGTTATCCTAAATCCTTTATTATATGAATACACAGGGGGTGTCAGGGGTCATTTCTCATAAAAAATTACCCACACATTTAGACACTTAGAGTATATCTTTGTCTTCATATGATCCTTGACCTACAAATGGAGGAGGTGAAAAGAAATTTGTGGTAGGAGGGGGGGTTGTCTTTGAAGATGAGGGAAGAATGTAAGTCAGGGAAGGTCCTTGACCTATGAAATTCAAATTGGCTGGAGGAGGCAGGAAGAAATTGGTGGTAGGAGGGGGGGTTGTCTTTGAAGATGAGGGAAGAATGTAAGTTGGGTAAGGTCCTTGACCATGCCCTCACTCCAGATACTGACATATTTTGCACTCCATCTGGTTAATTTTGCGCAATTGGAACATGCCCTGCACCACAATACTCCAGGTTTTATTGGAGTAAGTGTCATCACATATTACTTCGGATGTGAGTATGAAAGCAGAAACAAAAAGACAGTGATTGGTCAATGCAGGATAGCCCACCACTGGTTTATATGGTGACTAGGCCAGCCCAGCACTCTCCTACGCATGATGCGGGATAGCCCACCGCTGGTTTATATGGTGACTGGGCCAGCCCGGCACTCTCCTACATATGATGTGGGATAGCCCACCACTGGTTTATAAGGTGACTGGGCCAGCCTGGCACTCTCCTACATATGCGGGATAGCCCACCCCTGGTTTATATGGTGACTGGGCCAGCCCGACACTCTCCTACATATGTGGGATAGCCCACCCCTGGTTTATATGGTGACTGGGCCAGCCCAACACTCTCCTACGTATGATGCGGGATAGCCCACCCCTGGTTTATAAGGTGACTGGGCCAGCCCGGCACTCTCCTACATATGATGCGGGATAGCCCACCCCTGGTTTATATGGTGACTGGGCCAGCCCAGCACTCTCCTACGTATGATGCGGGATAGCCCACCCCTGGTTTATATGGTGACTGGGCTGGCCCAGCACTCTCCTACCCATGATATGAGATAGCTCATGTCTGGGATGCCCCACCAATTTTGAATTCTAAGATGGGATAGCCCATGATATATTTGCACTTTCAAAGTATTGTCTAATAGCAATCACTCGAGAATTTCGGATATTGTTACAAAAGACTATATATCATATGAATCCGAGTCAAGATCCATATATGCTCCAGCCAATGCAGCTTCCTCCAATTCATCTATCAATTCATCATTCTCCCGCTCCTCATCAGACTCCCAGTCATTCTCAGAATCATACACAGCAGCTGTGCCATCAAGACAGCTTGGTTGATAATACATATTAGCAGCCTCAGCAAGGTCATTCGGGGTGGGGCCCCATGAGTCAGGCAATGGCCAAGCACAAGGGATAGGACGAACTCGAGATTGCCAATGCACAACAAGACCACTCAATAAGCGAGCGTGGAGGTCGAAATGAAAGCAGAGATCTTCGTTCTCATCTTAGTATACTATCAGTGTCACGGCAGTAGAATGTTGTACGAACTTACCTGCATGAGTGCGAGCCTCCTGCAAGGCATCCCACTCAGCCATCATCCACTCCTGGAGAACGCAACGTTCTCGCATGATACGAGCCCCTTCCTCATTGCACTGATCCACCTCAAGTTGAAATTTAATTGCTGCGCGCATATTTTCATCTGCTAGCCAGGCAGGTGGAGCCATGTCATTGCCGTCAAGTCCAACATCTTGCCAGATGTCATCATCTATGTCAAGCTGAAAGATACCAGTCGGAGAGATAGAATGAGGTGCTATCGCACCAGCAGGAGCTTCGCCTCGTCGAATTAAGTCAATGAGTTTATTGCAGAGGTTGTTGTAAGTTGTGACGAGCTTTTGTATGGTAGGGTTGCGCCATTGAATTGAAGCTTCTGCATGCGCATGAAGCTTGTGCTCTAGATTGAAGATAATCACGGTCATGTCAACATATTGGAATGAGCTACATACCATTTACTGTCTGACGGTACGACCGTTCAAACCTCTCAATTTCAAACTTGGCTGGCGAAGACGTTCACGAAGGCATGCCTTGACAGCTTGCGCATCCAGACGAATTTGAAGGAATATACTATGTCGAAGTTGTTGAAGATCGGTAAGTTGCCCGATGCCAAGGGCCGCCTTCCATCGTCGCAGAGTATCAGCGACTTTGGACCGGTGGGTGCGTTTGTCTGCAAGTCGAAGGTTGAAGTCAACATTGTTAAGAGTGTTGCCAGCACAGAGCTGCATCTCAAGAGCACGAACGGAATCGTCCAGGTTACTGAGTGTTCGCTCGAGGGTCAAAATCTTCGATATTTGCTTGTCATTGTTGGTTTTTGATCTCTCTTTTTATTAATATTAGGGAAATATGAAAATATAAAATAAAGCACGCACTGGATAAGGGTTTCGTTTGGTTCTCGACCTGAGCCCTCCATTCTGGGCGTATATTAGCCTCATCCACAGAGAGCTGTCGAAGCGCATGTTCTGCACTGCTCTTCTTTGTCTGGCAACGAGACCATCTGCGACTCAGCCACTCGCCAAATGTATCCATATTTTTGCCGTCAAGATGCCGAACTTGTGCATTCAGCACAAAAAGCCGTTGGTGGTACTATCTTGATGTTAGTCAGTCAAGGTATCCCAACAAATTAAGATACTTACCCCAGAGACCCGCAAGGGGGGGATCAACATCTTGAGAGTGCTCCACAGGCGCTCACAGCCCTCTCCGTCAGAAAGTCCAAACCCTTCACATTTGCGAGGGTGATAAATAAGCTGACAAGGCCACTGATGTCCATACGCGTGAAATACGGATATAGAAAAGACAATATGTGAGAGAATACCTTGCTCGAGAAGTTGGTATTTAAGACAACTATGCTCGAGCTGACATGCAATATCATACAAGATACCGATGGTCATGGTTGGTGGAAGATGTTCGAAGAGCTTTTTAATCAGTGCAAGCGCATAATATTGTTTTTCACCTGCTGATGTCATATTGACCAACCATAAGACACAATCATGACGACAAAGTAAGGCCATGATTCCCGTATCGGCGAAGAAACGGGTGCTAGCTTTCTCCCGTTTTTCATCGGCAGCAAGAAAAGATTCCCTGCAGGCATCCAATGTCGATACAGGGATGCGCATACCATCTTCGTACCCGTCTTCGTCGCCTTCGGGCTTCTTGCGTTTTGTTCCACGACCAGGTAGGGAGCCTCGACAGGCATGTACATGAGCTTCCATCCGTGCGACCTCTTCGTCCGAAATGAAGACAGATCATGTTGGGTTTGGCGGATCTAGGCCATTGGCCCCACGTGAATTGGCTGACCATTTCTGTGTGAAGCATGCATCAATGCATACATGGCAATCTAGCCTGCAAAAACATCAGCACGGGGAAAAACACGGTAGGAAAGACATACTTGAGACGGGAACCATGATCCTTTTGCCAATCCTGCATTCCAAAACAAACTGGACAACATGAACGGAGATAATCGCTTGGTTGTGCGGGCAAGACTTCATCCCCCAAAGAACGCGAAGGAAGATGTTGTGAAATGAGGCTGTATACGTGGTCTCCAGCATTCGTCACAAGGACTGAGTACCAATGATACGCGTTACTGAAGCGGCGGCGAAGATTGTCCTGAAGATGCCAGAGTTGGTTTACTTCAAAAAAAAACATGTAGGCAGACCTTGGTAGAAAGTTTGTAACCCTGAGCTGTTAGAAAAACTTCCAATGCTTCACACCAGGCTGTTGTATTGGGGGTGATCCATACAAAAAGAGTCCTAACGAGCTCTAGTACACGTAGGTCAACAGCAAGAGATGGAGCTATGGGTGCACAGGCAAATAGCCCCAACTTAAGAAGTTGAAGGGGTGCGGGTGCGCAGGGGCAGCAGTCAATGTTCAAAACCTCTAAATCTGGACTACGGTCAATTCGAGCCACAGAGCAATATGGTGAGTTCATACAATTGAAGAAAACACAAGTCACTTCTAAAGTCCTCCTGTGGCATGAAGCCGTACACTCGATATGATTATTTTGAAATGCAGGCCGATGACGGAGCGAAGAGGATTTGTATTGATATGTGAGGTATGGACCGATGAGCGAAGGGATCACTTCGTTTGACCAGCGTTGCCACTGATTGAATTTTTTCTATCGCCCATTGGAGCGGAGGGATCGGAGAAGAAGTGGACATCGTCATAAAACGAAGGCCTGCCCTGGTCAATTGGATCAGGAGGTGGGACATCAAGCCGAGGATTGGAATTGGAAGCAATTTGTTGGGCGAAATACCGCCTACCTGGAAGTACTAGCACTGGAGGAGGACCTGGAAGATGAAATGCATTGCTTCCTTGTGGTTTCCTGCGCTTCTTGACCATGGATGGTGTAACTAATATTTGCTGCAAATGACGACGGACAGGAGTTGCAGGAGTAGACGTCGAGGCAATATTCTGTGGATATGGTCCTCCATCCATGGTAGATGTTTCTGGTAGGCACAAAGCCTGCAAGAATATTGTCACTGACTCGAAGTCAGTCAACAAACAGATTTATTAGCCTGGCAGTGTAAATGACCATCAGGTGAGAGCATTGCCCACAATCTGGTCTAAGTATTGTTTCTGATCAATTCATTGCGACAATTATCAATCAAACTAGACTTTTCCATAATTGATTTGGGTACTCTGCACGCTACTTCAGCCAGCAGACTAATCCAACGGATGATGTGCCATCCATCCACGCTCTCTTTCCTCCTATATTGGCGACACTCGTCATTGCGGTCTCTACTGATGATCCGGCCCTATCAGGTTAGTCCAGCCTGCGGTTTCTGCTAATCATCTTTCATTAATTAGTGTCCACCCACAGCGGTGTCCATCGATGGTCTCGCCCGTCCCAAATGCGGTCTGTGTGTCATATCTGCCATCTGGGAAGCCACACCATTAGAGTATTGGAGTTTTCTGTCGAAGTTTGTTCGTCGTCCAGCCGACGATCTTATCCACATATTGCCTAGTACACTGTAGGCGCCCTGTTCCTACCTTTAAAAACCAGGTATGCTCAAAATTTTCGACATCAACTTTCTGTCACTCAAAGCCATTCTCACTACAGTGTTTTCCTTCTCGTCTTGAGAATTTGCTTGAAAAGTCAGGTAGGTTAGAATTTCCCCATCACATTGTCTATTGTTCTAACTTACTCCTACATCAGTTTTTACTTGCATTCGCTGTTTGTGAGACTTTGTGTCTTGGCCGCTGAAAAGGACTTCGTGTTCTTCAAGCTGCTTTCTGTCGTATTCGTGTCCATAGATCTCTTAAGTTCAGAATTTGTCAAGCTCCCTCTGCCATGCCTCCCAAAAAAACATCTTCCACCAAAAAGTGCACTAACCCGCGGATGGAAACTCCAGTCGTCGACTTCGTGATGCGTACCTGCAGTGGTGCGCCTATCAACCAACGCATGGTACATTTATTTTTATTTTGTTTATCACAAGACATTGATATTTGTCGTTTTTGAAAGCTTCAGACTAAAACGGTAGGCATCCCTTCCTTCCTTTTCGTCTATTTACTAATGTAATAATGACACCTTAGACACTACCACCCACCAAAAAAATCAAACCTACCCCCTTGCTGAGGGGGAACTCGTTCATGAGCTTCGACGACTACAGCGCCATCCTTGCCCAGTGCGCGAAATCCTCCGTTGCTACCACAGAGCCGCCCACTGACACTGAGTCTGATACCCAAGGTATGGGCGGCCATTCTACAAACCGAGTAACTACCCACTGACACAACTAATACAAAGACCACCCCAAGACTGATGACCCTGTCACAGACGATGAGGACAACAGTGAAGGACAAGCGGATGCTCACAAGGGCAATCTTGTAGATGATCCCAAAATTCGTGGTATGTACCACCGTTTCCCATGAATCATTTTCACTAACAGTACTTTTTTCATCTCCCAGAATCTTCACCCCCCTCTGATACTCCAGAGGATGAAGATTCTTCCTTGAATGGCACCCCTTCCTCGGAGAACAACTACCCGTACCGAAATCGAGAAGCGAGGAGACGGGCTGAACACCGTGCAATGCTTGCTCAGCATGATCCTTCCTCTTTGGAAGAGGGGTCTGACGAAGATGATGAATACACAGAAGATCAAGATGCCGACGAAGAAAATAAAGAAGAAGACGATGACGATGACAACGAGATACCCACACCTCCATCAAAGGTGAAATTGCCCAAGAAGTGCGCGCCTCCAAAAGCTCTCCCCCCAAAATTCACAGTAACAGAGACTCCCCCATCCACCCAGATACTCCAGGCTGCCGCGCATGTGACGACGAAGTCGGTCGAGAAGAGTGCCGTCTCCAGTGCTCTGCCAAAAAGCTCCATGGCAATGGAGACTGATGACGACAACGACCTTCCCATCACTTCTAGACCTGGGCAGCTGTGCCAGGAAGGCATAGACGACGTGCAGGAGCTCAGGTGCAAGACACTTCACACTGCCAAGATAATTGGTGACAAATATGGAAAATCCGCACGTACAATACTCATCAAGGCCGGGTTGTCTGTGAAACACTCCAGGGCGGAGACCCCATGGAACATGCACCAAGGATGGTACAAAGGAAAATATCCTCGAGAAACTGATGAAGGTGAGTATTTATTTCATGTTGTGGTGCCCACAATAACCAATATCCTCTTGTAGAACTTGGTGATTGGAGAAAGAGACAGCGTGACCACTACTACAGCCTTCAAGACAGCGACCCGCTGTGGGATGACATACAAGCACACTATGATTGTCACTTGGGCGGTGCTAGCAACAATCGATTGCGTGCCAGTATTGTTATGTCTACAAGGGACGCACTCGCTAAGCATGTAAGTTTTTGACAGTACTGGTTTGTATTATGGCTTACTGTCGCAAAGTTTGCAGCTTATTCTCGCCTAGAAGGCATTGAGGTCATTGGCTGTGTCTTTGATTCGACTCCTGATGAGGTGGCCCGACAGGCCTCGGGTTTTGTCGCAGGCTCATCCACCTTCATGGATCTCATCAATGAACGCCAAGTGGACGCCCAACTTACGTTAGATTGGATTATTACTGCAGCAAAGTACGTGGCTTGGAACTACTCTAAGTTTAATCTTACAATGTGTCCAGGGCAAAAAACTACCAGCTCGCAATGCCGTGGTTTGGAGGGGCATATGATATTTTGTTTTCGAAGCCTGGTGAAGCCCCACGGGACCATTACCGACGTATCTGGCCGGTCATGGTGCTTGAGAAACTAGGTAAGCTCGACTTATTCCCATCCATGACTTGATTTTAATTCGATTCAACAGAACAATTTGGCTACAAAATGAAGTCTGTCCAGTGGTGGAAGTTACTCGACGTTGCATACCAGAACAAGTTTCAATTCAAACTCTGGCCTGACGAAGTTCCCCCGGTTGGCCCAGACTTCAACTACCACACACCCTCAGCGCACAACACCTGAAGTTACTCGTCGTGCCTTACATCAAGCGCAGGGCTTCGCAATATTATGACACCGAACTGAAGACGGAAGCTGAGAACTTACTCAAACTTCAGCGCAAGCAAGGACACAGCGATAAAACTCTTGATGATATCATTGACGAGTTGGACGTCGCTGTGTCTGAGATTGATATTGTTCCTTGGCCGAAAGGTACTAAGTGCTAATGCTCTCTGCAGCTCGTATACTCACTGCAGGTATATACAATCAATAAAGTGACTATCATAAGTCCACTGAGCTCGTATACTCACTGCATCAACTCCTCCTCCACCTGACAGCTTGGACAGCAAGTATGTCATTGTCATCAATATTCCTGGTAGAACTTGTTCTGATTTGGCTGAATTCTATGAAGCAAAGGACATGGCACATTGTCAAGCCTTCAGCTACTATTAAACTACAGGACCCAACAGTCTGGTGGCCTGACTCGTGCAAAGATCATAATCATCATTGGATGCATCAGTGGGATGGTGTTTGGAGCGATACATTGCCTGGGCTGGAATTTCTCGTTTCCGAGAGAGCCCCTTCAGTGACAAATCCCGTATTATACGGGTCACCCGACCTACATAATATCCCGTGTAATACGGGCCAGCGGATTATGGGCCAATGTTATGTATATTCCCGATGTTGACGGGTGGGCCCATCTATGCTGATGTTATATATATCATCGATGATAGCGGATGGGCCAGGAGAAATAGTATTATGGAGATGGGTGGGCCCATGTGGGTAATATGTAGAGTAGGATTGACATTATATTATAGACCTGAGGAGAGATATATAGCAAATAGTATTATATAGATGGGTGGGCCGACGTATTAGTATTATTTTGTAGATGGATGGGCCGAGGCAGCGGTGAAATGTTTATTAGATAGACGGGTGGGCCAAGGGTGAGGTGAATTATATATTAGCTAGACGGGTGGGCCGACGTGGGATCATATTAGATAGACGGGTGGGCTGAGGGTGAGGTGAATTATATATTAAATAGATGGGTGGGCCGACGTGGGGTCATATTAGATAGACGGGTGGGCCCAGCTACATATCATATAGACAGATAGGCCGAGGTATTGGTATGCTATATCCATGAAAGCGCGGAAAGAGAACCAGAGAGCTGCCTCGTTTCGACTCAGACTCAGCGGCGAGTGATACTGATAATGATCACAGTCACGTTTCGCCATGATGCTTGTCACCAAGGCACTCGGCCCAATACCTACCATCAACCACCGAAACAAGATACAAGAAAGCATCAATACACCATGTCTGACATTCACCGAGTACCGAGTACCGAGTACTAAAACCCGAAACCCAAAAGCTGAAACGCGAAACGCGAGCCCCGAACCCCCAGACTCGAGACTTGAGAGACTTGAAACTCAAAATTCAAAACTCAACTGGAAACTCGTAGATTTTTACGAGTTTCGAGTGTCGAGTGAAGAAAATTCAAATTTAAGATGATATACATTCGTGTCGTCTTGAAATACCAAGTACTGAGACCCGAGACCCTAGAACCGAGAGTTGGCACTCAGCAGTCGGTGAAATGAGTACAGAAATACATAAAGTACATTAGATTCAAATTTTGACTTGTGAATCACGAGTCTCAAGTCTCGAGACTCGAATCACCGAGACTGACAACCGAGTACCGACACCTGACACCCAACTCCCGGAATTCGGCAATCAGCAATCAGCACTCAGCACTCGGCACTCGAGATGAAAGACTGGAAACAAAAAACAAAACTCAAAATCCGAAACTCGAAAGTACTGACTACCCAATCACGAGTACCAAGTACCAAGTGCCGAGTGCCGGCACTCGGTACTTGGCACTCGGCACTTGAGACGAAAGATTCGACAACACTCAAATGTCGAGTACTGAGACCCGAGCCCCGAGACCCGGCACTCGGCACTCGGCACTCGGCACTCGGCACTCGGCACTCGGCACTCAGCACTTGGCACTTGAGACGAAAGATTCGACACAACACTCGAATGATTAGTACCGACTACCGAGACCCGGCACTCGGCACTCGGCACTCGGCACTCAGCACTTGAGATGAAAGATTCGAGATGAAACTCGAATGTTTAGTACCGACTACCGAGACCTGGCACTCGGCACTCGGCACTCGGTACTCAACATTCGAGTTTCGTGTGGAATCTTTTGTCTCACGTGCCGAGTGCCGAGTACCGAGTGCCGAGTGCTGGGTCTCAGGGTTCGGGTCTCGGTACTCGAGACAAAACTCGAATGTCAAGTACTGAGTACCGACACCCGGCACTCGGCACTCGGTACTCGGCACTCGGCATTTGAGACAAAAGATTCCACACGAAACTCGAATATCGAGTACTGACTACCGAGACCCAGCACTTGGCACTTGGCACTCGGTACTCAGCACTTGGCACGTGAGACGAAAGATTCCACACGAAACTCAAATGTCGAGTACCGAGTGCTGAGTGCCGGGTCTCGGGGCTCGGGTCTCGGTACTCGACATTCAAGTGGTGTCGAATCTTTCGTCTCAAGTGCCGAGTGCCGAGTGCCGAGTGCCGAGTACCAAGTGCCGAGTGTCAGGTCTCGGTAGTCGGTACTCGATATTCGAGTTTCGTGTGGAATCTTTCATCTCAAGTGCCGAGTGCCGAGTGCCGGGTCTCGGGGTTCGGGACTCGGGACTCGGGACCCGGGACTCGGTACTCAGGACTCAGCACTCAGGACTCAGCACTCGGTAGTCAGTATATGGTATTTTGCATATATCTTGCTCAAATCATATCTATTTAAGACTATCTAAATTCTGATGAACTCCTGAGATCTAGGGCTGTATGCATGTCAATGCCCAAAAGCATCGAGACCCGACATCAAAAACATCGAAAGCATTGAACCTCTGATGCCACAGTTCACCCGGTATATAGTATTTTGTTCATATCTCACTCAAATCACATCCGTTTGAGATGATCTAAATTCTGACAGGCCCCTGGGAGTGAGGGCTATCTGGGTGTTGATGCCCGGAAGCATCAGGGCACTCGGAACTCGGAACTCGGCACTCGGCACTCGGCACTCGGCACTCGGGACTTGGTACTCAGCACTTGGTAGTCAGTATGTGGTATTTTGCATATATCTCATTGAAATTATATCTGTTTCGGACAATCTGAATGTTGCCACACCCCTGAGATTAAGGGCTATCTACATGTCAATGCCTGAAAGCATCAAGACCAAATATCAAAAACATCGAAAGCATCAAACTTCTGATGCCAAAATTCACCTGGTATATAGTATTTTGCTGATATCTCACTCAAATCACATCCATTTGAGATGATCTAAATTCTGACGGGCCCCTGAGAGTGAGGGCTATCTGAGTGCTGATGCCCGGAAGCATCGGGCAGTCGGGACTCGGGACTCGGGACCCGGGACTCGGTAGTCGGTACTCAGTACTTGGTACTCGGGACTTGGTACTCGGGACTCGGTAGTCAGTATATGGTATTTTGCATATATCTTGCTCAAATCATATCTATCTAAATTCTGATGAATTCCTGAGATCTAGGGCTGTATGCATGTCAATGCCCAAAAGCATCGAGACCCGACATCAAAAACATGGACAGCATCAAGCTTGTGATGCCAAAATTCACCCGGTATATAGTATTTTGTTCATATCTCACTCAAATCACATCTGTTTGAGATGATCTAAATTCTGACGGGCCCCTGAGGGTGAGGGCTATCTGGGTGTTGATGCCCGGAAGCATCGGGCACTCGGGACTCGGGACTCAGCACTCAGTAGTCAGTATATGGTATTTTGCATATATCTCACTCAAATTATATCTGTTTCAGACAATCTGAATGTTGCCACACCCCTGAGATCGAGGGCTATCTAGATGTTAAAGCCTGAAAGCATCGAGACCCGACATCAAAAACATCGAAAACATCAAACTTCTGATGCCAAAATCCACCCGGTATATAGTATTTTGTTCATATCTCACTCAAATCACGTCTGTTTGAGAAGATCTAAATTCTGACGGGCCCCTGAGAGTGAGGGCTATCTGGGTGTTGATGCCCGAAAGCATCAGGCACTCGGGACTCAGGACTCGGGACCCGGGACTCGGTACTCGGTACTCGGGACTCAGCACTCGGTAGTCAGTATATGTTGTTTTGCATATATCTTGGTCAAATCATATCTATTTAAGACTATCGAAATTCTGATGAACTCCTGAAATCTAGGGCTATCTGCATGTCAATGCCCGAAAGCATCGAGACCTGACATCAAAAACATCGAAAGCATTGAACCTCTGATGCCACAGTTCACCCGGTATATAGTATTTTGTTCATATCTCACTCAAATCACATCCGTTTGAGATGATCTAAATTCTGACGGGCCCCTGGGAGTGAGGGCTATCTGAGTGCTGATCCCCGGAAGCATCGGGCACTCGGGACTCGGGACTCGGGACTCAGCACTCGGTAGTCAGTATATGATATTTTGCATATATCTTGCTCAAATCATATCTGTTTCAGACAATCTGAATTTTGCCACACCCCTGAGATTGAGGGCTATCTACATGTCAATACCCGAAAGCATCAAGACCTGACATCAAAAACATCGAAAGCATTGAACCTCTGATGCCACAGTTCACCCGGTATATAGTATTTTGCTCATATCTCACTCACATCACATCCATTTGAGATGATCTAAATTCTGATGGGCACCTGAGAGCGTGGGCTATCTGGGTGTTAATGCCCGGAAGCATCGGGGCACTTGGCACTCGGAACTCGGAACTCAACACTCGGCACTCAGCAGAAAGCTCAGTTGCAATGCTGAAGGCACTGAGGTGGATGAGGGAACACCTCCTGACAGTGATTGAGGATCAACAAGCTGGCATCCGTGAAAAGATGGCAGAGATTCAGATGTTCACCGCCGTCCTAATGAAATTGAACCCACAGCGACCAGAGTAGTTCTAGTCCTTCAGTTCAGAATGTTGAAGTCTAAATTCTGTACATGATGCAATAAGTAATGAAAATTACATACTGACTTTCAAATATCTGACCTATTGCTATATGCTGAGTCCCGCATACCAAATATCAAGTCCCAAACATAGAGTCCTGAATATCAAGACCCATATATCAAGACCCGAAGCCTGAAGCCCAAGATTCAAGACTTGAAACTTGAAACTCAAACATTGCGATGAGTTGTGAGTTTTGAGTCCCAACCATTGAGTCCTGACTACCGAGTCTTGAAACCCAAGTCCCGACAATTGAGTCCCAAAGCCCAAGATTTGAGTCCCAACACCCAAGGCCTGGCCATCAAGTCCTGACCATTGAGTACCAAGTCCCAAATATTGAGTCCCGAATATCGAGACCTGACACCCAAAACCCGAAGCCCGAGATTCACATGCCGGAGATAAATTACCACATCCGGGAGTTAGGACATCATTTTTATGTCTACCATCGGCCCACCTGTATATAATAAATCTTTCACCGCTCCCTCGGCCCACCCGTCTACAAAATAATACCAATACGTCGGCCCACTCATCTACAAAATAATATTAATTCATCGGCCCACCCATCTCATATGATATATATCTGGGCCCACCCGTCTATGTGATAACAAGCACCCTTGATATACCTGGCTATTTGATACATATCTACCTTGGTACGCCCATCTACATAATATCCAACTACCTCAGCCGATCCGTCTATTGAAAATTCATGTCCATCGGCCCACCCATCTACTTTACATATTCCCCACCTGGGCCCACCCATCTCCATCGGGAATAATAACACTCCCGGCCCATCCGTCACAGTCGAGGATATATCTACCTTTGGCCCATGGTCTGCTGGCCCGTATCATATGGGATATTATGCAAGTCTGTCCACTCATATAATACGGAGATATGTTACTGCAATATGTGCTTCTCTCCAGTCTCTTCCTCAATTTCTTCCCGAATTTGCTGAAGAATCTCAGCCTTGTGCTCTTCCTCAATGACTTGCCGTGCCATCCATTTCTTTTTTGGCTTGGTGGGTGCTTTGGAATTGGTCTGGACCTTCTTGTGATTGTGGAACCACTGTCGGTATGTCTGTCTAGGGTGACTGAAATGCAGCATGACTTGGTGTCAAAGACTAAACACTTACATATTTCCTCTCCTTCAACAGCTCTTTGTCCATCTTTGGAGCCAAGACCTTGGCCTCCCTGGCAGCTGCTTTGAATATCAGTTGTCATTCCTTCCCACTTGCCTTCTCCCAATCCTCAATATGGGACTGCAGAGCGGTGGTCTCTTGGTCATTCAGCCAAACACCTGTACTCCTCTTTGTCCGAGCCATGTCACAGCAGGTACGTAGGAGAAAAGGACCTGAAAAGAGGAGACCGTTGATATGGTGGATGGAATGAACGAAAAAAAATGCAGATGTGTCCTGTGAGTAATGAGTGACATACCCGATGTCATAAGTGCACGTAAGGGTTAGATTGTGCCGAATAGTAAGAGCACCATTGCTACAAGACTTATCAAGCAGTGTAGATGCATGTGTGGGTCTGCAGAGTAGAAACAGAGGTCATAAAGTGCTCTAGACATATCAGCAATTATATACTTATTAATTGTGCCATCGGTATCACTCCTGATGATGCAAAGAGATCAAAGTGACTATTACAATGGATGCATTGCATCTGACAGTCACATGTAAGCACCAAACTGTCAACAGTCTAAGCATATTGTTTGAAACAACTCATCCACACAACAACAGCACATCTGTGTTACATGGTCAAGTCAAAGCCAAAGGCCTGGAGTCCACTGAAGACATCCTCATTGGTTAGATGGGAGCACAAAAGAACTTCTCGAGGAGATACAGGACAATTTGTCAAAGCTCAACGTTACAACAAAACATCTTCCGTTAATTCATCACCCAGGAAATCGCCTAGCAAGCAAGGATCCACCAGAGGACATCACACCGAGGGTGACTATGAGCACCATGATCTCGGAGAAATCAACTTGGAGCCTTGTAGACTTCGCAAGTCCATGGCAAGCTCATCATTCATTCATCTGGTCTCATTTTCTGACACCGAGTATCAAGAGTCAAAATGACTATCTACGTGAGTGGCAGTACAAGACCGAGGACTACTTGGACTTGCTCCTTTGGCGAGAGGGTCCACCATCCAACAGGACTTGCTCTGTCTGCCCAAAGGACGGAGTCTACAGATGTCACGGCTGTATGGGTGAGCCACTCTTCTGCACTCATTGCTGTAGGACGGTTCACAGCTGCATGCCATTCCATTGGATCAGTCAATGGACTGGGGGATTCTTTGAGGACACTTCCTTGACCAAGATAGGGCTGGAAATTCACCTCGGTCACCAGGGAAAGCCTTGCCCAGATGTGACTGATGATTGATATGACACAGATGATGAAGGAGACAACTTTGCTGAAGGCCAGTGGGTACCTTTGGTCAATGACCCCCGGATGACTACGGTGGTGGATACATCAGGCCTCCACTCCCTAATGATCAGATTCTGTCGGTGCGCCAGTGCACTTGGTCCCGACATGCAACTATTTGAAATCGGCCTCTTCCCAGCATCTTTCACTTTGCCGAAGACAGCGTTCACATTTGCAGTGTTGGACGACTTCCTGTTGGATAACCTGGAATGTGGTACATTGGTGATGAACTACTATAGCAAATTAAGGCGAATCACTTCAAGCGTATTCCCGCATCTGGTTCCAGTAAGTGACATTGATGTGCTTGATTGCATCGCTCACAATGTCCAAAAGGACCGATACAGAGAATTGATGAGGGTGGGCAGGCAGTGGAGACAGCTGAAGCAGCTCAAGTGGCATGGGTTCGGCCATGAGAAGCAAAAGCCAAAGGCAGGGGAGCTTGCACTGTTCTGTCCTGCATGTCCACAGCCCGGGGTAAATGTCAATTTGGCAGAAAGGAATGTGTCCGATCCTGCATGGCTATATTCAAGATCCTTGGTGATGGATGGCAACTTCAAGGCTGAGCACATGTTTCTGGCGAATCCGACTGATGAGGTGGCCTTGGATTTATGGTCGGCGATGGCCGATACAAACTGCATCTTGCCAAGGCACAGGATATTGTACATCAGTCGGACTGCAACAACCACCAAGCAGTCAATCAGGCGAACACTTCACGTCACAAGCTTGAAGCAACTGGGATTGGCGGTTGTGCATGCGCTAGACATGGGTGTTTTGTACCTCATTCAATGGTGGACTTTCAAAAGGGGGAAAGGTTCGCCGATTGATATCTTCATTTGCCCGATGTGAACTGATTTATCGGTCGGTCAAAGGCAGATGAACATGGATTATGTGCTGTGTCAAGCTCTGGGGTACAACACTGATGGGATCGACCGGGCATTGACGTTCTATGACATCAATTGTCAATACCACAAGCATCTCGACCAGCAGGTTGAGGAGTTGCCTTATCTTGACCTTCCGTGGGGCATGGAGGTAATCCCTGGCATCGGTCTCTGGCATGTCCACGGCCATCAAGACAAATGCTACATACGGTATGCATCCAACTTCATCACCGGCGCTGCCAGGATCGACGGCGAAATCATGGAGACCCTGTGGGCACCCTTGAACATCATATCACCATCGGTGAGAGGAATGTCCACCCCCCACCGAAAGGAGTGTTTGTATTTTCAAATGAACGACTGTAATTTTATGAAGATGATACGGATGAGTGAGCCAGATCATCTGACCGAAAGTGCAAATCTAAACACAGATAGGCAAATTCCTTTGCCTAAAATTCAAGGAGGCCAAGCAGGGAGTCCGAGACAGCCAACACGCATTTGACCGATTGAGTGAGACCGCCGATGATGATACCCTTGTCAAATGGGAAGCAGAGGCTGCCGCTGCTCAGGATGACCGACTCGAAAATCCCAGCGCCATGGATATATATGAAGTTAAAATGACAAAAGGTCTGTGGCAATATAATAACAATTTACTATATGCTCATGTTGATCTGCAAAGCACCAACAAGAAAACAACAAGAGTTGCATCTGTTGACCCAACAGGCGAGATGGCTGGCTGGTGAGATCCATCGCAGTGCTGCCACATGGCTGGCATCTGGAATAACACTGGAGGAGGCGCAAGTTGCGCTTCTGATTGATGTGAAGAAACTTGGAAGGCAGCCGACCGATGCTCAGAAGCTGGCGATAGCTCGGCGCCGCGACAGACTGCAAGGTCAAATAGATGAATTCGTCAGGGTGGCAGTGACATTTCTTGGCGATCAAATGGATGAATATGATAAGTTGGACCTCATGACCATGATGTTGGATGCTGCAGAACTGGATTCTGCTGGGTCATCATCTGACGATCCTGATCGGCTGGACGACGAAGACTGATATGATACGCCGGTCAAGTTCACTCCCAAGACCCTGGTGATTCCACTGCCCTCGAACATAGGGATTGAAGGATGCGCTGAGTGGGGTGTCGCTGACCTGGTGCTCCAAGAAATATCATTGAGAGAAGGTCAAGCCAATGACGCATTGCATGCCATCAGGGTTAACTTGGCTGACAAGGCTGTTCTCTTCCGCACCACGGTGCGGTTGGCAAAGTCACAAGCTCGGTCAACTTGTGCATGGGCCCGGGTGCACTCGGTGGACAAGATCCTTCACTTAAATGTACAGATGTACTCCAAATGTCACAGCCAACTCGTTCACCTCGGCGCCGATGACTTACTGGCCAAGCTTCGGCCATTGGAGAAGGCCGACCTAAAGGCTACTACGGTGGTGGCAGACCCAAATGCTCACGGTCAAAGGAATAGCACGTTGGCTTGGTTCTGGTCCATTGATGTTCAAGGAGATTCCACCAGCAATGACTGGATGAATGAATGTATGTATGCTCATTGCCTATGTACCTGTACCTCTCCGATGTCAATATTTTTTGCACTACAGTTTACCGTGTCCATTGGCTTAGAACGCTGGCACTGCGTGATAGATGGGCAGAGGAGCTGCTGCTGGTCAGTCGGGAAATGATATGGATGGTTGATTTTTTTCTTCACAAATCACAATGATTGGTCGGCCGAATGCAAGAGGCCGATGCAAACCAGAAGGTCGGTCATCGGTGCTATGCGGCCCACCAGGGTCGAATTTATCTCCGACTCTCGCAGCAAGCCCAAGATAGCTTTGAAAGGACAAAGGGGATGGCAAGGGTGGCAGAGTGACCGGGGACTACAGTGCCACAACCACATTCGGGCGGTGGTAAGTGCCATAGTGGGCCACAGTGGATTAGTCAATTATATATAAACTTAAGATTCTGCATTTATTACACACAATTTGTCCTTGCTCCAACCATCATGTCCAATTCATCAAAATATGATTTGACCGATTTTACAATCTTGGATGCTACCAACATCCTAGAGTATGCCACTTCTCATTTGTGGCCATCTGGATTGCCTGTGACCGAAGCCACATGCCTCAGTCGCCGGCTTACAAAGCCAGCTTCGTCCGGCACCTTCAATGGGAGGTAGATGTAAGTTCTTCAGCCATCGGCTGTGTCGGTCGGTTGGCGTCATGTAATACCTAATCCATCCTTCAGTCATTTGTCTTCCCATATATCAACATATGCATGGTGTTCAATACTCACCCGACCATGACCGACCTCCTCCGCAGCATCCTCGGCAGATTCAGCCATCTCCAAACCAGGAACATCACTGGCGAGCAGTTCTATGCTGAATTCTTCGTGCACTGTTCCCCTCATGACCCTGAACTGAGATCTACTCACAGAGTAGTTCTCAAATATGCTCATGATTGGTGGAAGGATCGTTTCGATACCTTGGGATTCACCTTGCTGTCCTTAGATGTCAATGAAGTCTTGGATATGATGGCAGATCACTTTGAGCAACTGGTCGGTCATTTCTCTTTTATGCTCAACTGCTACTGATTCTCATTTGTAGCCTATGGGAGCAATGCTTCTGCCCAGCCCTGCAGTCACCAGTCAAGTGGAAGGTGATCCCCTCCTCAATCAAATTCTAGCAGTGAAGGCCCGCGTCCAACATCTCAGCGATTCATTGGAAAGGATGTTGCAGGAGAAGACCATGATGGCCGCAGCGGCTGCATCATCCATGTCCAAACTTGAAGGGCCCATGGATCAGCTGGAGGAGGCGCTCTTAACCTCCCGCCGGCCATGAGTCAGCTACTAGTTATTGCACCAGTAATATTGTGTATTATACTGGAAATATGAATAGTATTACCTAATGTGATTTGGTCAGTGTATTTGAGCCATCGGTCTCTGATTTTTGTTGTTCTCCAGTCATGACTGCAGTTCCGGCTGACTGTGCACTGTATACCACATGCATTGCTAGCGAGTTTGTGAAACAGCTGTTTGATTGCAATGTAGCTGGCAATGCACAGTCAATCTCGCCTCCCTTGACAATTGATGTGCCAACCATGCTTGCTTGTCAGCATCTGGCCCGGGTGCTCGCTGATGCCTATTCAAACCCAAGTACGCCATTCCTACCATTCGCTCGGTCGTTGCCTGACCCATTTCAGTCCAACTTGATCTTGATATGATTAGGTACAATGAAGCCCTCCATAAACGCTCTACCAGGATGGTTGCAACACATGAAGATTCCCTGCTGAAAAAATTTCCTCATGGGCCAGAACGTTTGCTGGAGAAGCCCTCGGTCATTTTGGACTCGGCTGGTCGTATTATCTTGTGGTACCTTCCAGATGCCATTAGCCTGTGGATTCAAGTGAGCTGATTATTATGACCCATTGGCCAACTGATTCGCTGACCTAACAGGCCAAGATGGAAGACACTA
Source organism: Suillus subluteus (assembly GCA_016647755.1). Classification (NCBI taxonomy): domain Eukaryota; kingdom Fungi; phylum Basidiomycota; class Agaricomycetes; order Boletales; family Suillaceae; genus Suillus; species Suillus subluteus. Next base: position 705,615 of record JABBWI010000024.1, read on the forward strand.
CAATTGGTATGGGGTCCCTTCTGATGAAAAGCATGACCAGTGGTCTGGACACCCAGTGGAGAACATTCCCTGGTAATTTTCATGTGAGCGACCAACGCCAATTGACCCCAGGATGTATCAATTTAGCCCCTTGTTGGTTTATGCAAGGCCGGGAGGTCAGTCTGCTTCTCCACTGGAATGCTAATACTTATGTAGAAATTTTAGCCACATGGATTACCACCGGCCGATGGATTCACCCCCAAGGTGTCGGCCGCCCTGAAAGGGAAAGGTGGTCCCAAGATTATAATATATATGCAGTGCGCCGCACTACTGGCCTCAGCTGCTCTTAGGGTGATGCATCCAAAGTTGTATTGGGCGTCGGTCGCTACACATATCAAACTTGCCCGATGGGCAGTAGAACGTGGCCTCAGTGATATGAGCACTTGCCTGCAATTTTGGGCCTCGGTGTTTAATTGTGCAGTTGTCATTTGCAACAGACAATGTCCTCTTCACCAAGATCCAAGTTCTACTCCCAAAGGGTTTGATGTCATGAGCAGTGTCGGCCATTATTGTAACGGGCTCATGACATTATCTAACCTTGGTATTCGGTTGCAATATAACTTGGGCGCTATGGTCGGCTGCTCTGGCCACTTTGTCAGGCATGGTGTCACATACACCGGCGATCACATTGTGTGGGCTTGGTTCATCCATGACAGCCTTCAGAATTTCGTGGGGACACCTCGGCCATCGTACGCAACTTACATGGGTGTAGATTAAGATGTTTCTGTCTCGGCTTACATAGCACAGTGATAGTATGATAATAACCGATGGTTTTATTCGGCGACCAACCGACCAGTCTACCCTATAGCATCATGTATTCAGTTACATATTGGCCCATATGATAACATCAGTTCTGTCGGCCGACCTGATAGCATCAGGTATTCAGTATTCTCGGCCCATATGATAACGTCAGGTATGCAGTTTCATCGGCCAACCTGATGGCATCAGGTATACCTTTCCGTCGGCCCATATGACAACATCATGTATTCAGTTTCTTCGGCCCATAAGTTTGCATCAGTACCATCGGCCGACATGATGCCCTCATGTCAGCCGAGTATACTGGATGCCTGATATTATTATATGGGCTGACAAAACAAATATCTGATGCCATCAGGTTGGCCGATAGACCTGATACCATCATGTCGGCCGAGTATACTGGAAGCCTGATATTATCATATGGGCTGATAAAACAAATACCTGATGCCATCAGGTCAGCCGATAGACCTAATACTATCATGTCGGCTGAATATACTAAATGCCTGATATTATCATATGGGCTGACGGAAATGAATTCCTGATACAATCAAGTCGGCCGATGGTACTGATGAAAACATATGGGCTGACGAAACTGAATGCCTGATGTTATCGTATGGGCCAATGGAAATGATTCCTGATGCCATCAGGTCGGCCGATGGCACTGATGAAAACGTATGGGCCGACGAAACTGAATGCCTGATGTTATCGTATGGGCTGATGGAAATGAATTCCTGATGCCATCAGGTTGGCCGATGGCACTGATAAAAACGTATGGGCCGACGAAACTGAATACCTGATGTTATCTTATGGGCCGATGAAAAGGTATACCTGATGCCATCAGGTCGGCTGATGTAACTGCCTGATGTTATCACATGGGCCGAGAATACTGAATACCTGATGCTATCAGATCGGCCGATGAAACTGATGCAAACGTATGGGGCAATGAAACTGCATATCTGATGCAATCACATCGGCCGAGAACATGAATACCTGTTCATGTCTCTCGGCCCATATGATGGCATCATACCCACAATTGCCAGACCAATCCGCACAGGAACATATATGCTTCACCCCCGTCATCGGCTGATCGGTACACACAGTAGCTACAGTGTGTGGGCCCAGCTGACAATATCACACCACCGATTTTACTGGCCCTCGGCCGATATGTTAATGTCGAGCATCCCAATGCATGGGCCCAGCTGTTAAAACCATCACTCCATGAGCCCACCGGCCGAATGTTAAACACAGACATAGATATTCGGTCGGCCAACATCTGCTGGCCTGTGTGGAACAGCATATTTTCAACATTTGCTGCATGTATAATACATGCAATGTGACTGAATGGGCTCGCCGAACCACCTTGAGTCATGGTGCGCGCACTGAGAACTTGAAGTGCAGCACAGAGCAGTTTCAGAGTATCCCTGATGACTTCCAGCAAACACCATGTGATTGTAGAAATAGATATATTGCAAAAAGATTGCACATAAGCAGGGGGAGGTGAATGAGAGGAATATAGGTCTTGTAGAGGGAGAAACAGCTGAGATGACTTTTGAGTTGAAAAAAGCAACAGTAAATTTATAGTCCAACATTCCATCATATAACGACAACAATGAAAAGGAGGAGGAGGAGGAGGAGGATGATGATGATGATAAGTGACAGGGAGAAGGGAACATGACAAGGACCGATCCACCGATCCACTGATCAAAACCGGGAGGGCAGGCAGGGCACGACCCAGAACAAAGGTGCCGAACACACATGACCGCACATACAGTCATGCTGTGTGGATGAAGGGGAAGGTCATCGGGGACATCCATCCAGGGAGTAGTGAAGGACTCAGAAGGTTTATGGTAACCTTTGGACATGATTGTACATACAGTCATGCCGTGGGGTTGGGATCGAGGAAGACGATGATGGAGATGAAAGATCGTCGAGCATTACGAGCTCGACGGTACAAACCAGCGAGCTACCGGCGACGAAAGCTTCGTCATGTGTCAATGGCCATCCTGACGAAGTTGCAGCTGAACAAATGAAAGACACGACAATACAAATCGTCGTGCCATAGCCGAGGGAGATGGATGCGATGGTACATACCATCGCACCAGGGGAAGGAAGTAGTACTAAGTCTAACCAAGTGCATATGTGACATTATTATGTACATTATTTATCATTGTTGTACACTTTCATTCATATCGCGCCAAAGTTCCAAAGTCTCAAGGCGGGATCATTACATAATTTATTTGGCATTGTTGTGATCTTTCATCGCCAAAGTTCCAAGTCCATTCGTCCTTACTATACGGCGTGCGCTTGGTTTGCCTTCATCTTTACCTTTACTTTTCCTTGCATACGGACTCGACGGTTTGTACTGCTGAGCTCATCGTTGTAGGGGTCCCTTCCCTATGGCATTACTGTTTGTACGGTCGTGTCCCCGCCTTTCTCTCCCAATTTCATCGCCCTGAACCGTCACCGAGTCCCTCATTACTCCCTGGGTTCGACGTCTTCCCCCTTCTTCACACGCCATGACTGTTTGTACGGTCGTGTGCATCTAGTTAGGGTCAACGAAGTACTTCTTACAGCATCCCTCGTGTCCCCACCTTTCTCTCCCGATTTCATCGCCTTGAACGTCCCGAGTCCTTTGCTACTCTCTGGATTGACATCCCCAATGGTCTTCCCCCTTATTCAAAGCGCCAGCGCGATTTCTTTCAGAATGCGACTGGGACTCAAACATTATCATCTGGCCCGACGACTGCTCCGCACAATGCAATGTCAACCACAAGACATTGTCTCACACGTTTGTCTGTCGGTGCTCGAGTGACTTTGCACAGACTCCAGAGCAGATGCATGCACGTCACAAACCACGTAGTTTCAGTAGGGTGCAGGGTGGGTTTGTGTTCATCTTGCGCGTGAGGCCTTCATACATCGCACGTAGGTGTAAGCGTCGATCTTGGCAATGACTTCGGAGAAGGTGAGCGGGGTACGTGATGTGCTTCAGTACCATATTTTCCATACCTAACATCTCCACTACATCACTCACTTCAAGGGGGTTCAAGTGGAGTGCGCGCATAGCGTCAATACAAATTGATTCTGCGGGATCTCATCACATTTGTCATATACCCAATATCCCTACTATATCATTTACCTTCTCATTGTACCTGTATAAGCTTCACAAGAACTACACAATTAACCCTAACCCTACCGCATTGTTGTTATCTCCACTTGATTTTACATAAAGAAAAGTGATGTCTCAAACCTATTAGTTTCATTTGCGTGTCTCAGAAAGAATTCAGCTCCACCCAGGTTGGTCTTGCACTTAACTTCTGCGCATTCTACTATGACATCCTGAATGCTCCCGATCATACCAGTACCGTGGCATACCCACCGTCGATTCTTGAATGGCTGGTTCAGTCGGTCATATTCGATGTGCTCGGCAGCATGTACTGTCGTTTTCATCATCCTGATGTCCCACGCGCGTCATGGTTCCGTCTCGGCTGATCACAATGTATTCATTCATTCCAATTTATGGTTAGAAAATTATAACGCTCTGTTTCCAGTCAGCACCAGTTTGGGTGGGGTATGGGAAGTCCTACATATCTCTTGCCCCTCACCAAGGGTCACTCTTCAGCTTTACAAGCACTTGTACGTCATCTACAATGAAACTGTGTATAGCTTGGACAAGATCCACGGCAGTACTAATCGAGTAGCCTCCTATGTTAACGCACTTTGGGAGGGGGGGGGGCGTGGACATGATTGTACATACAGTCATGCCGTGTGGTTGGAAGCAAGGAAGACGATGATGGAGATGAAAGGTCATCGAGGACTACATGCTCAACAGTACAAACCATCGAGCTCCAGGCGACGAAAGCCTGTCATGTGCCGAACAAAGTGTCTGAAGGAAAGACACAACGATACAAATCATCGTGCCATAGCCAAGTGAGATGGATGCGATGGTACATATCGTCTCGTCAGGGGAAGGAATATCATGAACGAGTCTGTTAAACTAACTGCAGGCAGGACATGCTTTCATCCCCAAAGTTCAAAGTCACAAACATGTGGAATTATGACATAAGTTATTTGGCATTGTTGTGCTCTTTCATCGCCAGAGTTCCAAGTCCATTCATCCTTACTATACCCCTCATCTTTACCTTCGCTTTTCCTTGCACACGAACTCGATGGTTTGTACTGCCGAGCTTGTCGTTGTATGCGTCCTTCTGCCTTCTTCCTCGTTGTGCTCACTTCCTTCCCTACAGCATGACTGTTTGTACGGTCGTGTCCCCACCTTGAACATACGGAGTCCCTCGTTAATCCCTGGCTCGACGTCTCCGATGGTCTTCCCCTTCTTCACATGGCATGACTGTTTGTACGGTTGTGTACATCTAGTTCAAGTCAATGTGGACTAACTCGAGCCATTCTCGACCATTGGACTTTGCCACTCTACCTGAGACCACTACCTGCTCCAGTCTCAACCGTCAATACATAAAAATTTTTGAGCATGACGGTTTGTACTGTCGAGCTCACAGTCTTCGATCCCCATGATTCTTCGAGCCTCCGAGTGAGACGGTATGTACCATTCGTGCAGCTCATCGAACCTTCCTGCGTATTTTATATTGATATGTTAAACATGCATGCTTCCTACATCTACATCTACCTTGCTGCTCTGGGGCAAACGAACAATTCAACTCGATGCCTTTGTTTTCAGAATCTTCTGGATGTCCATCTTCGTCGATCTCCACACCTGCTCAAGCTAGCTCCATGAGCTTGTCTGCCAATCCCTGGAGCAATCTGATGTTGCCTGTGGCGTGTCCCTTTTTCCGACCTTCTGCCTCAATACGCGGGTATTCGTCAAACATCATGGCTGCTTTGAGATGTCAGGATAAAGTCGTCGGCTGCAATCGCCGAAGTCATGTACTGGAGATGGTTCGCCGCTGTGTCCTAGAGGTGCGACTAGTTTTAGTTCAATTCCTCCGACAAAATGGTCAACTGACAAAAACCTGTCTTTATAATTTACCAGGAGGAAGACGCTCATGGCCAGTAGTGCCAGTAGTTGTGTCAGGGTCATCAATATGCTCGAGAGGGACCAATAGTTCTTTGAAGGAGATTCAGGTACCTTCTGCGCTGCATAGTCATACGTTCATAACTTGATTGTGGTTTTCCCATGCCCTGGCCCAGGCGAAGCACTGGCAATTGTGCAGCGGTCGTCGAGATCGCACCCCTGAAACCCACTTCCCATGTGTTTTCAAGGACTTTTTTATCGACGACATCACTGTCTTTGACGCGCGACGTCGTTTTCAAACCTTATTGATCCCATGGCAACTTCCATAGTAATTGTTGATCTGTGTAGTGATATTCTATTCTTCAGATACATTGAAGGAAGGTTACCAACTTACCCCCTCATTTCAGCATATCTATTTCCACTTTGCACCTTTTTTCAAGGACTTCTAGTATCATATCTGTTTTCATACCTTACTGGTTGCTATGGTCATAGCATCCCTTGATTGCATTGTGCTCGCTTCCTTACTCGATTGTCATCCCAAGTGTATTGTCATCTCAAATTTCGGAACGAAAAAGAAAAAACAATTATGGGCCCTGATTAATGACTCATTAAGTTGCGTTTGAGAGTACTTACATTCCAATCATACTGACATCATGATGTATTCTATTATGGGGAAGCCGTACTCTCCCCGTGAACTTCGATCTGCATTCGCGTCAATTCGCAATTGTTGTGCTGTTGTTGCAACATTGTCGATAACAACGCAAATCCTAAACAAATAGGGGTGGCATCGGACCAAGTGAGTGCACTTTTGCAAGGCGGTGCTGATCATATAAAATAAGCACTTATCCTTCATATCTACACCCATTTTTCAAAGTCAAACCCATAAAATGTGAGCTGCTCCTGTCGAACCTGTTCTCACTGATACACAGATTTTTTTTACAGATGTTGTCAAACTTCAGATATGTGGATTCCTTGTCATCATTGCGCTCCCTTGAGGTACGTTAAATTTGAAGCTACCACTGTAATGCCACCTACTAACTACATGAAGGAGCATGTAACCTTAAAGCGAAAGGCTCTGGATGACTTCCTAGACAGTTCTCAATGTCCCTCTCGCAAGAGGCGTGCTTGTGCCTCCTATCTTCCACAGGCCCCGGCGGCATTTGTCATTTGTGATATATCCAAACCTGCGAAAGCACGGAGAGGCACCTTGTCCCGCTCCTATGCAATTGCGTACCTAAATGCAATTCCGCTAGTCTGTTCTCCCTGAATTTATTTCGTTCAAGTCTCACTGTATTTTGCAGGATGCGTGGACTCCAGGCTGTCAATCCGACGCTGCAGTAAGTCAAGTGCACGAGCATATGGACCTATGCGATGGAGAGCATTGCAATGTAGCTGAGCCCAAACTCATGAAAAGGTCAGATACATCATAACTCTTGAGTGCAATGTCGCTCATCCCTACCAAAGAGCCAAGGCAATGTCATCAGAGATTGGTCGTGAGTCTGCAGAAGAGGACTTGAAGAAAATGAAAATGTCAAAATGCAAGGCCCTCGAAGAAGTTCCGAGTGGTTCTTCTCCACCAACCCCCAAGAGGCGCTCTTTGTCTCGCTCGCCTGTAATCGCCAATCTAATTGTAAGTTGGCTAGCACCCCACAACCATATCTTCCATGTCTCACTGCATTTCTCGTAGATACCGACACTCGGAACAGCGGATTCAGTGATACCGTCTCCGTATTGGCCCTTCCCGAACGAGCTTGTCTTGAATATTTTGGAAAAATTGCCAGCTCGGGATCTGCGGTCGATTGCACAGGTGTCTTGTCTCTCTCGGGAGCTAGTGGCACCTCTCCACTTTCGTTCTGTAGGCTTGCAGATCAATGACAAGTCCCTGCTCATCAGCACCCGAGCTTGTCTCACCCTGCTCCTGTACAGGCGCACAACCTTCTTTCATACGCTGAAGTATTTGCGATGCAATCTCCTTGACGCAGATGATTGCCACCTCAAGGCGCTCCTGGGTTTCTTGGAGTCGTTTGAAGGCATGCAAGTGTTCTTTGTCTCTATCGTGAAAGATGGTGAAATGCTTGGAGATCTTGCGCCTCTGTTTCAGTCCATCCAAGACTCGAGCTGCAGGAGTCTTTGGTTCTCAGATTGGGAGGTGTCTTACCATGCATATCCTCTGCCAATTCTTCCTGACTTGGCTGCTGTTCCAACCCCCCCAAACCGATGTAATTTTCAAACATTCCACGCAAACTTGCCTATATTTTTCTCCCGATCCATGATTTCCCTCACCCTCTCATCCTTGCGAAACTCTTCATTGACCAACCTCAGCCTAACACATACTTCATTGAGCGCCCTTCAGTGGACAGTGTTGATGCGCCACCTTCATCTCCCACAGCTTATATTTTTGTCTATTGACATCGAGTGTCAAACTGCTGCTCTCGTCGAATTCTTGCTGCGACATGATATTCACCAGCTTTGGCTTTATGGTCAATGCATTGATCCTCCTCATCATCATCTTATGCAGAAAACAGATACCCCTCATATTCCTTTACATAGCTTACGCATCCTCGCTGGACCGCTGTGGTACCTTGTGTCTCTATTACACAAAGTTCGCGCACCTCTACACATTCAAACACTCGAATTGTACCTCGACGAGGAATCTCTGGCATTCACTCCCAATTACTTGTCTGCAATCCTGGATATTACTCAACAATTTGTTGCTATAGATTGCCTGGGACTGAGCTTTTATCACAGATTGCTGATTTCTGGAAGTTTTGATGTCCCATTGGACGAATATTGAACTATTCCTGTGAAGAAACTCACGATTTATCTACCACATTGGTACAGATATTCAGATCAACACGCCTTGGCGAGTGCCACATGTAAAGCCACATTGAGGGTCAAACTAATGTTATATGCATATAGCTCTGCTGCAGTCCTTGGCTAGGAGTCTTTGACCATGTTGAAGAAGTTTATCTCATACCTGGAAACATAACATCATCTGAGCGGCAGGAGCTGAAGGACACTTTTTACTGCCCAGAGCATCCCTACCATTTGCATATCGGTAGTTATTTCTGACATATGGTACCCAGGTCTCCGCCGATTCTTCTCCCACTTGTACTTCTCCAATATCGAGGTCTCTTATACTTTCCCCGCTTGTACTTACTTGTACTTATCCAATATCCAGCTGGTCTCATACATTCCCTCGTCCTCATTTTGATACTCAGTTTCCCAAACAATTAAAAGCTGCTGCCCATGTAGAATTAACTGCGTATGGTAGACAGCAAGAGTAACATACCGTTGGCGAGCGTGCACGATATAGTAGGGATGTGGTAAGGATATTGGGTATATGACAAATGTGATGAGATCCCGCAGAATCAATTCGTATTGACGCTATGCGCGCACTCCACTTGAACCCCCCTGAAGTGAGTGATGTAGTGGAGATGTTAGGTATGGAAAATATGGTACTGAAGCACGTCACGTACCCCGCTCACCTTCTCCGAAGTCATTGCCAAGATCGACGCTTACACCTACGTGCGATGTATGAAGGCCTCACGCACAAGATGAACGCAAACCCACCCTGCACCCTACTGAAACTACATGGTTTGTGACGCGCATGCATCCGCTCTGGAGTCTGTGCAAAGTCGCTCGAGCACCGACAGACAAACGTGTGAGACAACGTCTTGCGGTTGACATTGCATTGTGTGGAGCAGTCGTCGGGCCAGATGATAATGTTTGAGTCCCAGTCGCATTCTGAAAGAAATCGCGCTGGCGCTTTGACTTGTTAAGAGCAGTATCCGCCGATGACCCGACAAAAGCTTACCACAACTCGATCTCCTTCTCTTCTTCGAGTGCCAATACTGTACGAGAAAAGAGTCTGTGCCATCTAATTAAGGTGAGGAGAAGTACGGTATCCTGCACAGAAGAGAGATTGGACTCACCGGACAGAAAAAGTCTTATTTTGTTTGGACAAGATAAGAACGGCGGTCGATGAAGGAGCTCAAAATACTTGGTGGTGCTAGGATAGACACAGTGTCAAGTTAGAAGCAAAGCAAGCAGGTATTACTGACATAGACGAATGACATGTAAGAGAAGATATCAGACTTGCCAGGCGAAAAAAAGGACCTATTCTGTTTGGATGATATGAATGATGAAGGAGCTCGAAGCACTTGGTGGTGCCGGGATAGATGCGGTGCCAAGCTAAACACAAAGCAAGCAGATATTGCTTGCTTAGACGAAAGGTAAACTTCGACAGGCGGAAGTGAAGTAACGGCAACTTCACCTGGGACTTGCTGTTGCGCTAACTTGAAAGGTGGGAAGAAGGCTGGCATCTAAAAGTGTACAATTAGCTTCGTATTATGGCCAGCGATAGTGACTTGCACTTGACGGATGAGTACGGGGAAGTAACAGCCCCGACACGGGCTGATGTCCGCAGTTGGAGCGTCATCAATGCTGATATGGCATAGACCGATAAACGACTCGTGCCAGTAAAAAACATGCTTGCGCCAAAATATTTGCCAAAAGGATCGGGAAATATTCAAATGGCATGCTCTTTGAGATCACGTGAGATCATGCTTCCCTTAGATTGTACATGCTATACATTTCCCTAGCACCATGTACTGGTGAACAAAGTCATACAAATTGAGGTGGACACGCGGACATTATTTAAAGTCAAGACTTGAGTCCCTCTCGCACATACTGATGACGATCCTTTCGCTGGACATTTTAAGACTGAATGGTGGGTCGGATTCCAACACAGAACAAGCCAGTACAAGCTGCCAAGTGGAATCAAAACCAACCCCACATGTCTACCAGAAGTGGTAGCTCGCCATAGACCAAGCCGTTGGCACAGGCTCGCATGTTTGGCAGTGGTAAGTCAAATAGGTGTTTGTGTTGGGTGCGAATGAATACATTTGGGGACGACAATATCTGGATCACAGGGGTATTCACTCCAACTCCAACTGAGTTCATCATGGAGCTGAAATCGTGAAGCCGAACATGATTTTTGCTGGGCCAAAAAATGGGGGCAAGGACGAGGGCTCAGATGAAGTTGTCAGTACCTCTCAGCAGTACAAACTGCTGGGCGGTTGAGACTAGAGAAAGTCATAGTATGTAGGGTGGCAAAGTCCGATGGTCGAGAATGTATCGAGGTAGTCCCGTGAGAAGTACTTCATTAACCCTAACTAGACGTACACGACCATACATACAGTCATGCCATGCGAATAAGGGGGAAGACCATCGGGGATGTCGATCCAGAGAGTAGCAAAGGACTCGGGACGTTCAAGGCGATGAAATCGGGAGAGAAAGGTGGGGACACGAGGGATGCTGTAAGAAGTACTTCGTTGACCCTAACTAGATGCACACGACCGTACAAACAGTCATGGCGTGTGAAGAAGGGGGAAGACGTCGAACCCAGGGAGTAATGAGGGACTCGGTGACGGTTCAGGGCGATGAAATTGGGAGAGAAAGGCGGGGACACGACCGTACAAACAGTAATGCCATAGGGAAGGGACCCCTACAACGATGAGCTCAGCAGTACAAACCGTCGAGTCCGTATGCAAGGAAAAGTAAAGGTAAAGATGAAGGCAAACCAAGCGCACGCCGTATAGTAAGGACGAATGGACTTGGAACTTTGGCGATGAAAGATCACAACAATGCCAAATAAATTATGTAATGATCCCGCCTTGAGACTTTGGAACTTTGGCGCGATATGAATGAAAGTGTACAACAATGATAAATAATGTACATAATAATGTCACATATGCACTTGGTTAGACTTAGTACTACTTCCTTCCCCTGGTGCGATGGTATGTACCATCGCATCCATCTCCCTCGGCTATGGCACGACGATTTGTATTGTCGTGTCTTTCATTTGTTCAGCTGCAACTTCGTCAGGATGGCCATTGACACATGACGAAGCTTTCGTCGCCGGTAGCTCGCTGGTTTGTACCGTCGAGCTCGTAATGCTCGACGATCTTTCATCTCCATCATCGTCTTCCTCGATCCCAACCCCACGGCATGACTGTATGTACAATCATGTCCAAAGGTTACCATAAACCTTCTGAGTCCTTCACTACTCCCTGGATGGATGTCCCCGATGACCTTCCCCTTCATCCACACAGCATGACTGTATGTGCGGTCATGTGTGTTCGGCACCTTTGTTCTGGGTCGTGCCCTGCCTGCCCTCCCGGTTTTGATCAGTGGATCGGTGGATCGGTCCTTGTCATGTTCCCTTCTCCCTGTCACTTATCATCATCATCATCCTCCTCCTCCTCCTCCTCCTTTTCATTGTTGTCGTTATATGATGGAATGTTGGACTATAAATTTACTGTTGCTTTTTTCAACTCAAAAGTCATCTCAGCTGTTTCTCCCTCTACAAGACCTATATTCCTCTCATTCACCTCCCCCTGCTTATGTGCAATCTTTTTGCAATATATCTATTTCTACAATCACATGGCGTTTGCTGGAAGTCATCAGGGATACTCTGAAACTGCTCTGTGCTGCACTTCAAGTTCTCAGTGCGCGCACCATGACTCAAGGTGGTTCGGCCGAATATGGACTCAACCATGCCATGCCTGGCCCTGAAGCCCATCCAGTTACACAACAAGAGGTCTCGAAGTTGCAAAGGCTTAAGGGCATATGTCTTGTGTTGCTGGGAGATGAAGAGCCATGCCCATCCATACTTGCTAAAACAGCTACAGGAGATTGCTACTATGAAGATTTTGGGGCTGGCTGGCGATGAAGAATGTGCGCGGGCGACGATTTATTTTTTATTGCAAAACATTTTGGCATCAGGCTATGGTGTGTCTGTATTGTGTCTGTACGAAAATGTGCCATACTCGCCTCCTGAATAGCCAGACATGACGGTACACACCACCATGCCACGCCAGGTAATGAATTTGGGCCATGAGCGGGCTACGATTGAGTGATGGCGATCTATTTTACCTGCGAACAAAACTTGACGTTTTGTCATAACATTCTGTCTAAACATATGCAATCGTCTTTCCTGTGCTTCATTAAGTGACATGGATCAATTCATAATACTACTTCATTCCTCTGGCGCGACCGTATGTACCATTGCGTCTATCTCGCTTGGCTACAGCACGATGATTTGTATCACCATGTCTTCCCTTCGGACACTTCATTCGACACATGACAGGCTTTCATCGCCCGGAGCTCAATGGTTTGTACTGTTGAGCTCATAGTCCTCAATGACCTTTCATGTCCATCATCGTCTTCCTCGCTTCCAACCCCACGGCATGACTGTATGTATGATCGTGTCTACGCTCCTCAAGTAACATGCGTTAACAGATGCATTGATCGCACGAAGACGTCGTTTGCACTTTCCCAAAATGTCACCCGTGAGCCGAATACTGCACACATTCCATGCCTGCACTAATTGTGACAACAATCTAGCATCCAAACAATTTCAGATCACACAGTAGTGGCTACTATATCGACTTGCATTCCCACATTTGTGCGGCTCGACGGTCTGTACTACCGAGTCGAGCTGCGCACCCTCCACCACTGGCCACAGTGATTCCCCAGCCATTCTGTACACTTAACAATGTGGACCCCCAGTTCATACATTAATTGTCCATTGATTTCCACAGGCAATTGGACAAATCTGATTGTGTTTCTCCGGATGCAGCACGTGAGGAGTCCTCTACTATATCAGCGCGCTGTGGATTGACTTTATAGAAGAAAAGACTGTCTTCCCTCTATTTGTATAATTAGGGGAGACTAAACAATGAATTGACACCTGTCCACAACTCCATGGTATGTGGCTGAGTGGTGCCAATCACTTAAATAGCCCTTCGACTCTGCCTTGTCTGCCTCTCAACATCGAATCGCACTCGTCATTTTTCACTCTCTATCAAGAACATCTCTTCCACCATTTACTTACTTACTAATGATCAATAAGACCGCAATCACGTTCACACTGCGAACATCTGAAATTATCCATCCAGAAACACAGTCTCATGTCCAGTACTATGGATATGCAGTCTCTGAGAAATGGCTGGACTGGTTTTTGGAGAAGCTCAAATCGGACGATCGCAATGACATAGATAACAAGTCAAAAGAATACTTCGAAGGCCTTGCGTACTTGGCGGACATCGACAATCTTGGATGGAAACATTGCTTCAATCCAAACCGTGGCTCAGTCGACGATGAAGAACCCAAGGACATTCCGATCAACACCGTCCAGGTGCTCTACATGTACTCAGATGAAGAAGGTTCTATTGAGAAGCCTCTCGATGAGAAAAAGATCGAGGCCATGACAGTATTGCTTGGACATGGACCAGAGTGGTGGACGGGTTGTTCTGATTGATGTTGAGCGATAGGTTGGAACGAGCTGAGCAGCATTGTAAAAATATCCTTAGTACATAAACCATCTCCTGTACAAGCAGACTTCCATATGCCATCTACCTTCTGTCCAAAATACAACTTTGTCTGGCGAAGAACTAGCGGTCACCGACACTAGGCCAGAAACCCGCGGTTGCAGTATGCCCTTGCCTCTATGGTGCAGTTCACTTATGCGCCGCTACATTGGGGCAACTGCCAAATTGAAGGTTGACCCAGCCCAACCCTAGCCCTAGTCCAAATATAGAAAGTGTACTTGAGTTACTGTTCAGTTTTAGTTTACAACTCAAGTCTTGTTGGAATAGACGGGGGAATGTATTAAATTCAAGTATCCAGAATGTGGAGTTGTTACAAAGGGGCTAAATTTACTAGCCTAACAGTTTATAGGAAGCTGACAGAGTGCATACTTCAAGGGTGGCTGGACTGAAGACACAAAAAATTTGCTTGAAAGCTTGGAAATTTAATATTCAGTATTGCATTAACATAAACATGAGGGAATTTTTGGGCTTTTGACTTGTTTTACCCCAATTTTGTGGGTATCTTAGCCTCACCGCCAATTCGAGCCATGGCCGAAAATTTATCTCACTCAGATTTCATCCAATGAACTATCGCTCTTGAGAATTTATTCCTATCATCAATCTAAGCATTTTTACAAGACAGAAAGTTCCCGGGACTTTTTCTCACAACCCTAGAAATTTTGCACAAAAGTAGCGGCGCATAAGTGAACTGCACCATAGTAGACATCTGAGTGTAATGAGTGAAAGAATTCAATTGACTTGACTGGAGACTGAACGCAGGAGAGAGAGGTATATATACCTGTGGATTATCGATGATCATTTCACCAGTTGTCCAGCATGTCAGCTCAATCTGACAGAGCTGGCTGGACATCAAGGCTGAATGCAAACTGCATTCGCTTAATGGTGGAGCGTCCAAGCAGTTTTGATATTATGAACGAGTTTGTTAGAACCTGTTGCAGTACACCCTTGCCTCTGTCATATCATTAAAAGAATGCTACTGCAGTAAATTTGTACAGTCTGCACATACAAACATCGTCTCCATACTCCCCGACAAAAGGATAAGACAAAACCGAAGGAAATGGACACCAATAGAGAAAGATAACCTCGACAATCGCTAGCTGATGACAAGAAGCCGATAGGCACCAGCTAAAATGTCATTGTCTTCATACATTATCGCCTCTACTAACGCAATTCCTTTTTGCAGCGCTCCTTTTGTACCTGCCACCCAGAGTACGAGTCCGTTTCAATCACCCAATAGACCCAAACCAACAAAATAAAATGAAAGAAAAAGCTAATGACGAGTAAAATGTCCAACATAGAGTCAATGACCCCAAAGGACTATAATCTGAAGCAAACCCCCCCATGGGTTCAATGTTCACTGACTCCCGCACAAAACCAATGGTATGCGTAAATGCATTTCTCTTGTCAATTCGTGGCTTAACACTGGGCTGTATGGCCGCCAGCTTGGGACAAGCTTGCTGTTGCGCTACATTCAAAAGTGGGAAGAAGGTTGACATATAAAAGTGTACAATTAACCAGCGGGAGTAACTTACAGTTGGTGGGCGGGTACCGGCAAGTAACAGCTCTGAACTGATCTTTGCAGTTGCAGTTGGAGCGTCATCAGTGCTGATAAGGCGTAAATTGATGAATGACTTGTGCCAAAACTCTTTGAGATCATGTGAGACATACATGACCGTACATACAGTCATGCCGTGTGGAGAAGGGGGAAGACCCATCGGGGACGTCAAGCCAAGGGCTCGCAACGTTCAAGGCAATGAAATCGGGAGAGGAAGGCGGGGACACAACCATACAAACAGTCATCACTGTAGGGAAGGAACAGAGTGTGGCGAGGAAGAAGGATGAAAGATGCCTATAACGACGTGCTTGGCAATACAAACCAGCGAGTCTGTGTGTAAGGAAAAGCGAAGGTAAAAATGGACTTGGAACTTTGGCAATGAAAGAGCACAACAATTACAAATAATGTATGTAATAATTTCACACATCTTTCCTCAGTTAGATCTATGACTCGGATATAGTAGTACTTCAAGTTCCTTCCCCTGGCTCGACGATTTGTATCGTCATGTCTTTCCTCCATCCACCTGCAACTTCATTAGCTTTCGTCGCCCGGAGCTCGATGGTTTGTACCGTTGAGCTCGCATGATCGTCGTCTTCCCAATTTCATCGCCAACCTTCAGAGTGGTCGAGTCCTTCCCTACTCCCTAGCTCAACGTACCCGATGAATGGCCTTCCCCCTCATTCACACGGCATGACTGTATGTACGGTCATGTATGTCTCTGTTCTGGAACTATTGTCGTGTCGGTTTTCATCGCCTGCTTGCCTTCTTGACTTCAAGTTCCCTTCTCCCTGGTGACAAAACGCTGTACTATACGAATCTACCCTTGTTTAAATTTAAAATGTCATCCCAGCCGTCTATCCCTCTGCAATACGTACATTCATGCCACAGTACATAATGTCATCAGCGTCACCAAACTCATTCGCCTCCCTACTTATGTGAAACTTTTGTACTGTTATCATCACCAGCCCTATTTTGTCCTTGGCTTCTTTGATTCAACTTCATCCATATATTAAAATCCCGGATCTCACCTCAGAGTCCACCCTCTATTGTTGTGTTACACTTCCACTTCCACTTCCACTTTCCACACCAGTCTGCACTCCTTTTCCGCCAACCTGTCACATTAAAACAGTTTGTACTGTCGTGCACTTTCCTAGCTCTCCCCTACTTTCTACGCTGCCCACCGTGTCGTTCTACGCGTCAACTCATAGCTTCTGCCAGATCTAACACATCAGTTTATACTGTTGTGGTAGTAGTTTGGCAGTAGTTTCGGTCTACCGCATCGTTCCACGCGTCAAAGCTGCGAAGACCATCTAGCATATCTCGCTCGTCGCCCGCCCCATACCAACGAGACTACCTGCCATGTGTCTTAAACAACTCCACATTTTTGTACACGACTCCGAAAGTTTTCACCTCTCTCACAACATGCTCACTTCCTGCAACAATTCCTGATCAGTCCCACCCCGATGAAGAGGGCGACATGAAGATGTTAACTACCCAATGGGCGTATGAGATGTGCCCATGGTATCCACTTGTCCCATCCCACCCTGTCCTCTATGGACCTGTTATGAATTCCTGTTAAACAAGGCGCCTGGTAAGAGTACTTCCTTAACCAACCTCCTTCATGCTTCTGACGTCTTGCTTAGTTTGGACGGACTCAGATGTGTAGTTGTACCTATTCTCTCATGTTTTTTTTTCGCTATGTACATCGTGCTCTACAACTGTATTGTCCATCTACTCTGTTATCTCCTCGATCATTACCCTCGTTGAATAACACAGTCGCACTTTGGGAAACGGTTTATACGATTACCTCCTGACTCTGTCATTTAGAATCGCTCCGCTCGCTTCCATTCGCGGTCCTCGACCTCCAGTACTCCTCGCAATCAACAGTTTGTACTGTTGCTTTGAGTTGTTTCATTCACTCTCCATGAAGTTGCGAAGACCATTTGACAAATCTCACTCGTCGCCCCACCATGAGTGCTTCTAACATTCCAGGTACTTTCTCCGAGATGCCTTCTCAAACCCAGACACCATCTGCGTCTCCAGGCATCTCACGCCATCATCATCACCAATTCTGGTACCAGACCGACCAGTCAACCTGTTCCCTCGCAACATGAGTGCGGGGATGGAAGCAGGCGCAGGCATGGCGGGTACGGGTACCACATTGGTACAAGTATTCATATCACCCCTCAGTGAGTGCCACTTATAAAGCTACATTGAGCGTTAAACTCATGTTTTACATATAGCTCCGCTGCAGTCCTTGTCTAGGATCCTTTGACCACATTGGAGAAGTTGGTCTCAGGCCTGGAAACATATCATCTGAGAGGCTGGAGCTGGAGGTCACTTTTGACTGCCCAGAGCATCCCAACCATTTGGATATTGCAATTGTTTCTGACATAATGTACCCATGTCACCGCTGAGTCTTCTTCCACTCGTACTCCAGTCTCGAATGATCCCATTTGGTGGCCAGCCATCAATGCGAACCTTATTAGCAGCTATTTTGTAGGTTCGTGGAGAGTCAGCCACATGACGATATCATGTTGATGACTCGATTAACCTTGGCTGCGGTTTTACAGTTGCTTCTTTTGTTGTGGTAATATATGAATGGGGTGAGCAAGACTAAGTATGAAATGACCACTGATATCCTCATAGTATTCTCAGCGCTTACGTTTGGAAAAGAGGTACGTCGATCCATTACTGGGGCAGCCAACTCACTCAGAATTGTGTTATAGGTTGAACTGATCTGGGTGAGCGGACTTCCACATCAGGAGAACGACGGGAAAATACAACTTGTTCGCGACAGAGGCAACGGTGGTCCCTGATGACATTTCTCTATCTCAGTGTATGTACCTTGTGTTTCAACATTTACGCTTAGCAAGTTCAAGTTCAGAATATCCTAGGTGCGCTATAGCGGAATAGCATTTGTTGTGTACGTTTGGAAGTTTAAGCCATTGATGTTGCTCATTACCCAACTCTCACAATCAGGATGTACATACTAAGTATGTATCCTCGCATAGACTCTGTTTCTTTCTTATGACAGGTGGCATACAGTCAATGTTCCAACTATTTCGATGACAGATGCAGTGAGTATTCCGCACCGATGCCTTCCATTCCCGTCCAAACAACTGAACTGCTATGCAGGGGTGAGTGAGATTCTCAAGCAACTCGTTGATTCAACATAACGACTCTCACAGTTATGAGTTTGTTTCGAGCCTGTGATCTTCCAAAGTTGATAACTATTGTTGCTGGATTTGTCTGACAGGCCTTGTCATATATGACGTATATGACTGGATGAGTGACGTTGTAGATGTAATACTGGGCGGTGAGCTATACGCCTCCGTGATATTGACTTGACTGAAACATCATGCAAGTCACCATGATCGCTCGGTTACATGCCATGTATCAGCAATCCAGAAAGGTGCTGATATTTCTCGTTGTCATCTTTCCGGCCATCAGAATTGCCAACGCAGTGATGGTCGCAATAATGACGATGCAGATTACAGGAGGTAAGCTTTAATTATGTATGAGAAAGTCAAGTGCCTCAGGCTCATTGACAAATTCCAGAGGAATTCGTTCTCTCCGGTACCCATCAGTGCATGCTTAACTACGGGGGAGATTCCATCTTTTTGGTTGCCATTACTGGGACACTTGGCATTGTATGGGAGGTCCTTGCACTGTGCCTTGTGATCTGGATTGTTGTAAAGCACTTCCGTGAACTACGACAACACTCAACAAGAGATATGTTCAGGGACTGTTTCACCGTGTTAATGCAAACTCACGTTAGTTACTTTGTAAGGTGAGCTCATAATGTAAATGTGGTTCTCTTGTTCTGCTGACGTTTTGCACGTGGTAGTTTTTTGACTATCTCTTGCTTCCAGATTGGTCTCTTCTCTCCAACGCTCTCAGCGGTATGTCGAGCTGTCACCGACCTCTACATGTGGCCATGATTCATCATTTCTATAGGACACATATTCCCTGAGGACTCAGATTTATTTCGGTCTCACTCAGATCTTCCAGGTCGCGCAGATGTTTGTGCTAGGACCACGCCTGATCCTTGGTATTCGAGAATATCACACTGAGCTCGTGGCCAACTCTGATACAACAACTGCTATGACTTCAGTTGCTTTTCAAGAGCGCGTCCATGTGTCAACCAGCAGTAGTGTGTAGCGCAGGAGTCGCTCGATATGATTGATTTGCAATGGGCGGGTGGTGTACATGGAGCGGGAGAATTTGTTTTTATTATTCCAGGTTTTGTCGTGGTACTGATGTATGTAAGTTGCGAAGTAGGTATAAGTCATACGAGAGCTTTTTGCGAACTATGAGTAGAGATCTCTCCCCAACGTTGAGATTCACACATTCGATCTCAGTAGTGCTGTCAAGATCGTAGCGGCTGGTGGAAGTCTGTTCGTTCCTGATGCTATCGCTGAAAGATGGCTGTTTCCAAAACCTCAGAGAAGTACTCACCACTCAAGTAGCGCCTGTAGACCCTTTCAGCATCCTCGTTCGTCCTAGCTGCTCCAGAGTTATGCACATAATACCTCTAGTAGCAGGACCGTGGCTCATTGATCAGACTCCCAAGCGGATCCAATACTGCAAGTGCCATCAACCGCATTCGAACTGGGATAATGAGGGCGAATAGCAAGAAATGTGCAAGCGCACTGGATGGTCCGACTGAACTCGTATTTGTGCAGATTGGTGTGCTTGCGGAGCGGGTCCCGAGTATCGGAGTACTACTTTTGACAGAGGAACAAACGATGTTGGTGTTGGTATACATGGGAACACACCGAACTGCAGGTCTTGGATGGGTCTCAATTTTCAAAGCTAAAATATTAAAGCAAAGCACGAAGGACCAAACACCAATGGTGGGAGTCACAGGTATTCCTGATATACGTTCTCACGTTACTGATAAACGGTGTCACTCAGGTGGCAGTGGTGGGAAGGAGCTTGCATGTAGCGCAGCTTTAGGCTATATAGCACTGTATATATACCCCCACATAACTTCAAGGGTGCCTACATAGCCCAATATAGCTGTCACCACGGCTACAACGACACCCATAAAGAGAGATCAGAATGAACAGATGCCTCAACTTCACCATGACCCTCCTACTCTGCGCTTTCCTCTTCTGCATTCCGTTTGTTATCGCTTCACTCCCAATTCTCAATGATACCTGTATCCATACACTCGATGCCAGCAACTCTCCATCCTGCAACGCCAGGACCTTGTGGGACATTCTCTCAAGCTGTGGCTTAACTTTGTTTGCATGCACATGGACTGCCGTCCATCCAGACATTCCGCATATGGATCAGGGAACATTTTCTATTGCCATTTATCGTCTACGCCTCATGGTTATAGCATTGTTAGCCCCTGAACTCGTGACCGCCTGTGCCACATTGCAGTTTTCCAGTGCTCATCAAGCTGCAAAGAATTTCAATGATGCCTTTGGTCCCCAATGTGCCCGGCTTCGAGCCATATGGCAGAGGGAGCTGGCAGTCACGTTACTTGGCGATTTTCCAAATTCAAGCCGAAGTTCACGCACAAGTCAGATACATACTTGAACTCTTCAATCAGGAAGAAACTAACATAAAACCGATGCCTTCACAGGATGGACACTGACGCACGGGTTCTTCGCACGGATGGGTGGATTTGTGCTCTACGTCGATGGTGAACCGTGGGCCACTCTTACACCCAATGAACTTCTGCGGTTTGTTCGTGACGGATCTGTAGAGATACCTGTCATCACAAAGGCAGACATAGAAGACAGAAGCAAGGGCGACGTGCTATCAAAATGTGTCGCTATTCTTCAACTGGTGTGGTTTGTCGTCCAGCTCATCGCCCGCTACTCCCAGAACCTCCCGGTAACACTGCTTGAAATTGATACCCTGGGTGTAACCGCTCTGTCCTGCATTTCCTATGGCTTATGGTTGAAGAAGCCCAAGGACATAAAACATCCTTATATTGTTCATTGGAACTCGGAGGCAACTGCTCCTCCGCCTGCTGACAGCTTAACCAACAAGCACTACTAGTATGTCTCAATATTCCTGGCGGAACTTGTTCTGATTTGCATGTATTTAAGTTCACGTCAATGGAAAACCCGAAAACCACCGCATATGGTTTTTGGTGGCGACCGCAAGCCTATAGACTCTGGCTCGACTATGATGATCTCATTAATCACCGGATGTATCAGTGGAATGGGGTTTGGAGCGATACATTGTCTTGGTTGGAATTTCTTGTTTACGGGACACATACAGCAGATATTATGGGATGTGGCTTCTATTGGGATGATATGTTCACCGCCACTGGTGCTTCTCTTTTTTTCTACAGAGATTCCGGGCATGATGGACATACTGCCATCGGAGTACCGCAGATGGACATCACATAGAGTCCCGTACTTTCTACAAGTCACTTTGTTCTATACTGGCGTAATCTTCTTTCAAATTTACTTCGTTGCACGTGTTACAATATTTGTACTTATGTTCCTGAGCTTACGATCACTTCCTCCTGGCGCATACGATACCGTAGCTTGGACCAATTTTATTCCACATGTAAATTTGTAGTTTCATTACAATCGCTGTAACAGAGAATGGTAACTTTCTCGAGTCTTCATCGATCGCTGTTGAAATCGGAAGCGCAAGTACGACTCGGTCAAGTTCGATCCTGATAATCAACAGGCCGCCGTTCCACTTATATACCACACAAGAAACGCTCGATCTATCGAAGGGCCGCTACTTGAATATGAATGAACAGTAAACAGTTCCATCGAAACGTGGCTACGACAGCGTCTGGACAAGCTGCATGCATGCATGCCATCGAGGGTTGGAAAAGAGCAGTCCTAGACTACACTGCTATCTCCTCTTTTGTAGAGAGCCGCAGCCATCTCGATTTTAGGCTTGTCAACCTTGCGCTCTGCGCTGCTATGCGGGCATGCTCAAGGTCAATTCCCCCCATGGCTCAGGCGTCGTCTTACTTACCCCTTGAAAGGACTACCAAACTCTCCTCTCTCAACTCGAACATATATTCAATACCTTGCCGCAATTTAGTCTGCAGAAACTACGGTTCTATACCCTGTCCTTTATTTATCAGCTCATCCTCGAACTGGCTACCACCGATGACCACTTCTTCCTCATCTGCTTCCTCATCTGATCCAGAGCAGGCAGCACGCGATGAAGCACTTAGGCCCGGTGGGGCGAAGCTGGATGCCGTTTTGTCTGACATGAAGAAGAGCACATCAGATGAACCTATTAATGTGAAAGGTGGGGAAGCGATGTCGAGATGCTCCGAGTATGGACAACTACGGGTCGTCTCGAAGACCCATACGAGGAGCTGTGTGTCAAGCAGAGCAAGTTTATCAGTAAGGACATTTTGGAACTGGATCACATGGACAAGTGTTGGGAGAGGCGATATACGGTGAGTTTTGTGTCTGAGATAATGGGGTGATGTGTACTGATGTCTGGACAGCTTTGTGATGACTCGACCATCTCTTCGAAGCGCCAGCATACATGTGTTCCTCTGCCACCCATTGTTGTAGGTCGATCACCCGGTGGCGCTTGTATACCGCCCCTTCTTCAGTAATATCGAGGCATGCACGTGTATATGAGCATCAGAACTTGAACCTGGCTTATCATGGATAAATTGATGACGCAAGTGGAAGTTCAAGTGGCTCCCATTCCTGCGGCAGAGTTTAAAGGTCAGTTACATGCTCAGACTCTTTGGTCAGGCAGTACTGACATGCAACTGACACCTTCATAGAATGGATAACGACCCATGGGTTCTTCGCATGGACGGGTAAGTTCATGCTCTACGTCAATGGCAAGCCACGGGCCACTCATACTCGCCATGAACTTGGGCGCTTTTGTCCGTGACGTATTCATGGACATGCCTATTATGTGAGGCAGAGATAGTAAAGGCGATGGATAACCGAACAACATCACCATGCTTCAGCTTACGTAGTTCATCGTTCGGCTCGTCGCCCGTTACATTCAACCTTCCGATAGCCTTGCTCAAAATCGACACTCTGGCTATAAGCGCTCTACCCTGCATTCCATATGATGATACTATCCAAGCACATCTCACGTCTCATCGCCAGACTTACCGCATTGGACATGTACCACGATCCCGCATATTTTCCTGTACCGTCAGTGATTACGATGACCTCGAGACATGCACCTGTGCATAAGCGCCATCGCTTGAACCTGGCTTATCATGCACAGAACCTATGATGGCCTTGAGGCATGCCATATATGCGTATGAGGGTTAGCGCGTGAACCTGGCCTATCATGTATAGATTGATACACGCGGCTGCACTCATAAAAAGATAGCAGAATGAACAGACGATATGCCCTCAACTTTACGATGACCCTCCTACTCTGCGCTACCCTCTTCTGCATTCCGTTTGTTCGCGCTTCACTCCCAGGTCTCAATGATACCCATATCCT
The DNA here is from genome assembly GCA_016647755.1 of Suillus subluteus. NCBI lineage: Eukaryota > Fungi > Basidiomycota > Agaricomycetes > Boletales > Suillaceae > Suillus > Suillus subluteus. The sequence goes on from JABBWI010000024.1 coordinate 729,778, forward strand.
TGCACTCGATGCCAGCGACCATCCATCCTGCAACACCAGGACCTTGTGGGAGATTCTCTCGAGCTGTGGCTTAACTTTGTTTGCGTGCACATGGACTGCCATCCATCCGGACATTCCGGATATTGACAAGGGGGTAGTTGCTATTACCTTTCGTCGTCTACTCCTCATGGTTATTGCGTGGCTCGCCCCTGAATTAGTGACCGCCTGGGCCGTATGGCAATTTCTATGTGCTCGTCGAACTGCAAAGAAATTCAATGCCTTTCGTGCGCGACACGTTCAGCGCCGTCGAGCCGTGCGGCAGAGTGAGCAGTCCATATAGTCATATTGATACATCCAAAGTACTGTAACTACCAAGAAAAATAGGATACATCAATCCAGTAATTTACCAGTGGCTGTAAGCTAGTGTCTGAGATGTATCATGTATCTGGGATCCTCCACTGTCACATACATCCTGAAATTCCACCATATTCCCACACATGATATTTTCGCATTTTCCAACCACACAGTGTGGGAATTACCCCACAACACCAAAAACATCACCCATTTTGGGAATCTCCACAATATCAATTATTCCCACACCCTCCCCACCTCACTGCAGCTTCACCACTACACCACAATAGGTCCCCCTTCATATATAAGTAGTAGTTGGTATATATATGCATGACATAATATAACAGACCGCTTTTTTTGGCTCATTTGTGTGCCTGCTCCTCCTCCAGGGGCCATTTAACATATGGTAGGACATAGAACACTTTCGCACTTTTGCCCCTTTGACATTGAGGTGTTCTAGGATAGTCATAACATGTTTTAAAACATATATGAATATATTCCCATCTTTATTTGACCCTCTAAAGTGCCCTACATCAATAGGCATAGACAATCACATTTTTGACATTTTTGATCTTTTTTAGTATCTTACCCTTACACATCTGGTCAGACATGTTCATATATAATCAGTAGTACATTCAAATATGTGTTTCATGTTAAGGATCAGCTAGATATAGGGCGGAAATTTTAGATATAATGTAAAGGGGCCTTTTAAATTGATTAGATGCCTATATGATAGCAAAGCCTGTGATAAGTGATCAGAGACCTGGGATATCTCTCATATATGTCTCTCATGATATGATTAAAAAGTTTAGAAAGATCCATGAATGATTGACTGAATGACAGGCAAAAGAACATATGTGTAAAAAGTGACAATTGTCATTTTTTGACACAAAGTTACATTTATAGCTGATACAGGTCAAAGATTTCATTAAAATTATGTAGGATAGATAGTAAACTACCTAAGGAACCTATACTACATATTGCCCTGAGGGTAGAGGATGGGTGGAAGGGATGTAGTGTAAATGTGTGTTGACCTAGGATTAAAGTCTGACTACTACTTAACTGACCATTTTCGATGTTTTGGGTCTTTGAAGTTTCCCACACTCAATGTCTTATCTATTTCACTACCTCTGCACTCAATTCTTGTTGGATTGTTCTGTAAATTTATACATATGATATTGAATATATTTGAAATGTACTCCAAGTTTCTGATGATTAAATTTCGATGTTTTGAAGGTATTGACCCCTTATCAGTAGAAATGGCAAGCATGTGCAGTATCTCAAACCTACAACCTATTTTGAACTTATCTTCATCATAAAAGTAAGTATATATAATATTATAATGATATATGAACAGGTTGCATCATAGGTGCAAGGGTAAAATACTGAAAACATCAAAAATGTCAAAAATGCGATTGTCTATGTTTTTGTTGCTGTAGCAGGATCCCCATGTGTGTCCTTGGCTAGCTATATAATACCTCTACTCTAAATATACATGGAAATAGACTCCCTACCTCAATTAAGGTCTGGTCCTATAGGAAAAAATTTCACAGGGGGTAAACCACTAGGAGGGGAGGGATGCACTACACAAAAAGATCTTTCTCTGTGGTCCTGAGCTCCTGATAAATTTTTCCTACTATTAAATAGATCTTGGGGACAGTTTTTCTAATTGTATATAGCTAGAAACCAAAAAATGCGAACCTATTTTGTGTTTTCCCATACATACACTAGACCTATTGATGTAGGGCGCTTTAGAGGGTCAAATAAAGGTGGGAATATATTCATATATGCTTTAAAACATGTTATGACTATCCTAGAACACCTCAATGTCAAAGGGGCAAAAGTGCGAAAGTGTTCTATGTCCTACCATATGTTAAATGGCCCCTGGAGGAGGAGCAGGCACACAAATGAGCCAAAAAAAGCGGTCTGTTATATTATGTCATGCATATATATACCAACTACTACTTATATATGAAGGGGGACCTATTGTGGTGTAGTGGTGAAGCTGCAGTGAGGTGGGGAGGGTGTGGGAATAATTGATATTGTGGAGATTCCCAAAATGGGTGATGTTTTTGGTGTTGTGGGGTAATTCCCACACTGTGTGGTTGGAAAATGCGAAAATATCATGTGTGGGAATATGGTGGAATTTCAGGATGTATGTGACAGTGGAGGATCCCAGATACATGATACATCTCAGACATTAGCTTACAGCCACTGGTGAATTACTGGATTGATGTATCCTATTTTTCTTGGTAGTTACAAGGACTGATACATCATTACTACAGCTACTGGTGGAGTGAGCTTGAGGTTATGTTACTTGGTGATATCCCATATTCCAGCAGAAGGTTAAACGCACGTTAGTTACATAGTACTCGAACTCTTCAGTCAGGCAGAAACTAACATGAAACTGGTACCTTTACAGGATGGACAGTGACGCACGGGTTCTTCGCGCGTATGGGTGGATTCATGCTTTATGTCAATGGCAAGCCACAGGGCACTCATGCTCTTACACCTGATGAACTCCTGCAGTTTGTTCGTGAGGGATCTGTGAAAATGCCTGTCATCATGGAGAAAGATGTAGAAGACCGAGGCAAGGGCGATGTAGTATCCAAATGCGTGGCCATTCTTCAGCTGGTGTGGTTCGTCATCCAGCTCGTCGCTCGTTACACTCAGAATCTTCCGGTAACACTGCTTGAAATCGACACCGTGGCTGCAGCCATTCTGAGCTGCATTACCTATGACTTGTGGTGGAAGAAGCCAAAGGACGTAGGACGTCCTTATATTGTTCATTGGAAGTCGAAGGCACCTCCACTACACTTAGCCAACAAGGAGTACGTCATTGTCATCAATATTTCTGGCAGAACTTATTCTGATTGGCCTGCATTCTAGAAAAGGATTTATCCGAAGACTCGTGTTTCTACTTCACGAGACTCGGAAACGCCGGCCTACTACAACTACTACTACTATCAGCTCGATTTGGAATACCGCACCAATCATCATTGGAGGTGTCAGTGGGATAGCGTTTGGAGGGATACATTTCCTGGGCTGGAATGTCTTGGTTCCGAGACATCTGGAGCAGATATTGTGGCGTGTGGCTTCCATTGGGATAGTATGTTTATCGTTGATGATTACTAGTATGTCCCTCAGTTTTGTTGAGTATAAATGGGTGCCATTGCAACGCATAATGGACAACCTCAAATGGTTTCTGAAAAATTATTTCGTGTTTATTCTCTGCATGATATTATATATTTTTGCACGTCTTACTATAGTTGTACTTATGATGCTGAACTTACGATCACTACCTCCTGGCGCATACGATACAGTAGCTTGGACCAATCTTATTCCACATGTAAATTTGTAGTTTCATTACAATCGCTGTTACAAAGTATGGTAACTTAACTGAGTCTTCATTGATCGCTGTTGAAATCGGAAGTGACCACACAAGAAACGCTCGATCTATCGAAAGGCCACTACTTGAATATGAATGAACAGTAACCAGTTCCATCGAAACGTGGCTACGACAGCGTCTGGACAAGCTGCATGCATGCATGCCACCGAGGGTTGGAAAAAGAGCAGTCCTGGAATAGTTAATGAACGCATGTGAGCATCATACCAATCTATTCACCTCATCAGTACGACCGTGTAGCCACGGCGGTTCGAAAGGGAACTCGGACAATCGCGCGACGAAGATATGAAATAAGGCATATTTTCCACAAGGACGAATGTGATTGACAAGTGTATCCGACTCAGTTTGGAGCATGCATGCATATGATGAGATATGGGATTGGGGAGATAAAGGCTCTTGAAAGTTTCTACTCCACCAGCACACATCTCATCACAGTAGAATATCAGACGTGTGTGATCTCGTCACCTTCAAGTTAATACAACTTGAAGTCAATCATACAAGATATCAAAAATCGAGAGCTAGATTACTTGCAATTATTAACAACCAGGGATCCACCTATAGGTTCTTGAAGCGGTAGCAAAGAGTACGAGACGAAGATAGCATTGGGAGAGCCAGAGTAGCTCGTTGCTTATCCACATCTCCCAATGCCATTGTCGTCGACAGCGACCCAGCCAGTCATATCATGCGCTACGTCGATAAATACAGGGCGATAAAAATGTGTGGCAGGATAGATGGCCACTCGAAACGCTAGACGCAAAGAATGATCGCCGGAAAGACAACAGAGAAGAGACATGCGGGGGTTCGCTTCGATGAAATCGATTCTCCATCCGACCACCGTAGCTGCATGAATATGGACAGAACGTGCACAATGGTGTGTGGATGCGAGGGGTCTGTATAGTTAATTGAGTTTTCAAAGACAATCGAGAAACGGACGAGGAACTCACGAAACTGTAAAGGGGACAAAGCCTCCAACAATGCAAACTGATTGCCATGGGAACTCAAGTTTTGGAGAGAGCCAAAGGCAATCTGGTTATGAACGTAAGACACCACACGCTAATCGTACCGTATATCAAGAACGGACAGCTCACTCATCTTTGAAAGAGGGATTCTTTCAATGACGGCTGAGCTATCTGTTCTTGATGGTAGTGAGGAGTGCGAGACGAGTATGGTGTTGGGGATGAGTAGACAAATGATGACATCATGCCAAACGATCCTGAACACCATCCTCGTCAGCGTCGTCAGCCATCCATGGACTAGGTATTGTCCCACCATATGTGGGCACGCTCTGACAAAGAATGTTGATGTTGAGGTCGATGCAGGGCGATGAAAATATATGGCAGTGTGCCTCTAAACGCTGAATACGCAAAGTTGTTGTTGGTGAGCTCAAGTAGGGAAAAGACATATTGCGGGTCGCTTTATTCTTTACACCAGAAAATGACTTGGAGACCACAGAATTAGGATAGATCTTGGATGGATGTCAAAACCAGAGAGTAGTCTATTGGAAATTGAGTTCACTAGAACAGTCAAGCGATGCACAACAAACTCACGGTGTTCAAATAAAACTGGAGATACGGAGCTCTGAGGGCAGATATAAAACGGCAGGTGATGAAGAGCATGGATTGAGCGGCCCTATATAATACACGTCATTGAACTCACAGACAAAGCTCTGGTATGTGTGACTGCGATACAAGTGTCTTCCAGCGGCACTCGGTCCAAATGGACAGCACTTGTACCAAGGGTCTGTCGGATGGGAGGTAACTTGGGTGAGGGGGAGGCAAAGGCTAAATACGTCATCAGTGGATTTGGATGGGGTTTTATATAATGAATTAAACAAACGGAGACAAACATCAAGGAGGATCAGGAGGTGCATCGACTCACGTGCAGAGTCCCGTTTTGGCATCCAATGCGCCATAGGTCCTGCACAATTCTATGTCGGGCCTTGATGAGAAACGGAATTAGGGAGACATTGGACTTGAAGCTAACACAGCACCATGCTTGATAGTCGTATGTACATCAACAATGTCATTTTCCAGTTTCCAAAATAAAGGTGGAGTCTGGCGTTTCTACATGCTCGCGCCATAGTCCTGTAAGTGACGCAGCCTATGATGAACCATATATATAGCTTGACATACCTGTACTTGGATGCCGTCGACGTGGTAGCATCAAGTCAGTGGATCACTTCTACATACGCGTGGTGCTCTCCGCTCAGTAAGTCGAGCACCCTTCCAAATGGACGTACCTCGAAACCAAGTTCGAAGCCTTCGCACGTGATAATCCATCATATAAGTCGCCGCGCATCCAGGAAGTCGTTCAATGGCGCTGACAGGTGCTTTACTCCTTGCAGGCCTCGCACTCCTCGCCTACTTCCGCCTCACTCGTCCCCCCTTCCCTCCAGGTCCAAATCCCCTCCCAATCATAGGCAACATCCTCGACCTCACTCCAAAAGAACTCTGGCTCACCGCATTCAAATGGGCACGCACATACGGACCCATAACACACATCCGCATATTTAACCAATCCCTCGTATTCCTCAACACCCCAAAAACAGTCTTCGACCTCTTAGACAAACGCGGGTCTATTTATAGTGATAAACCGCACCTAGTCATGGCTGGTGAGCTTTGTGGCTGCGAGAATATGGCAGCCTTTACTCCCTATGGCGACCGTGCGAGAAGACAAAGGAAGCTCATGCAGAAGGCGTTCGGGCCTGCTGTTATTCCTAGGTATCATGGCTTGATGCAGATGGAGAGCAAACCGTTTTTGTCTAGGTTGGTTAGTAGTCCCCTTCAGTTTCAAGATCATATCAGAAGGTCCGTCTCCTTTCCGATCAACGACGTGGTCTCATATATACATCAGATACGCAGGTGGACTCACCCTTCTCGTAGTATACGGCCACCAAGTAAAATCAAATGACGACCCCTTCCTAAACCTCGCAGAAGAATGCGTAGACATTCTTGCGAATCGTATCGCAAGCGGAGGTGGGATATGGCCAGTCGACGTCTTTCCAGCCCGTCAGTCACTTTTTTTTCTTTTGTTCAAACTCACCTTTTCCGTCTTAGTCAAACACCTCCCTACGTGGTTCCCCGGCGCATCCTTCAAGTGCCACGCCAAAATCTGGAAAGAAAAAATGGAAGAATTCGTAGACCTCCCATACGAATTCGTGAAAAGCGAAATTGTGAGCTCATCCTTTCTTCATCCTGTCAAAAAACTAAATTCCCCACAGAAAAAAGGAACAGCACGTCCTTCTTTCGTATCCACCCTCCTTGAACCTCCAAAACTCTCCTCCTCCTTTGACGCATCCTTCGACTCCACCACCACCGACGACAATGTCGATGAGGTATCCTTCGCATCCTCAAGCGACCGTGACTCCACCTTCTCATCCGAGAACACAAAAGACACCGCTACAGACGACCATGATATCCGATGGACAGCTAATTCCATGTATTCTGGTACGTCCTCCTCCCGTTTGCATTCACATTGACCACAACCTCACCACCCACACCCGGAAAACTCACTCACCGGGAATAACTCACCAAAAGCCAGCATCGACACAACCGTTACAACACTCTCCCATTTCATCCTCGCGATGGTTCAGCACCCCTATGTCCTTCGACGCGCGCAAGCAGAACTCGATGATGTCCTTGGATCGGGCGAATCGGGCTTACCATCGAAAGCAAAGCGCCTACCCACATTCAAAGATCGCCCAAAACTTCCGTACTGCGATGCGGTATTCACGGAAACGCTTAGATGGGGTGTGCCTGTCCCGCTTAGTGAGTTATTCTGCGTTGGGTCGGGTTGGGGTTGATTAGTTTTTTTCTTTGCTCGTCTTTCCATTTACTCCGCCATCCATCACGTCGCTTACCCACAATGCCACCTTAGACCTCCCACATAGATTAACACAACCCGACACCTACGAAGGCATGTACATCCCACAAGGATCACTCGTATTCGGGAACATATGGGCTATCATGCGTGATCCTGGGTTATATCAAGATCCGGAAGTGTTTGAGCCTGGAAGGTGGTTGGCGCGTGATGCGATCGTGGATATGGAGGATAGAAGGGATTTGGATGTGGGTGGAGAGGAGGAGGCTGGGAATGAAAGAGATCCAAGAGCGTTTGTGTTTGGATTTGGGAGACGGTGAGTGAATTTTTAATTTTGATTTTTGATTTCGGGTATGATATCGTTTCGGCATCTCGGCATCTTCTCCTTCATTTCAAATTGTACATACAACACCTCGCATTCATCAGCTACTCCTCAACACCACCGTTTCACTCTTATCATTCCATCCATCGTAGAACTAACACGCACCCGTAGCCGCTGCCCAGGAACACACCTCGTCGAATCTTCAGTATGGCTCTTAATAACCAGCATGCTCGCGACCCTTGATATCTGCAAAGCGAGGGATGAGAGGGGCGTGGAGATTGAGCCTGTTGTTAGGTTTGAGAATTCTGTTTTCAGGTGCGTGTTTCGATTTTGTTTTTGGGTGCGTTTTTGCTTCGTTTTTACTTGGGGCTTGCCTGTGTTTTGGGTTGTTGGCTCAGCACGATCCGAGGATGCGCTTTTTTGCGCTTTCATATATGGTTTCTACACCACGCATTTTCGCCATACTACATTTCTTGCCTCTCCATTCCTCTTTCTCCCTCCCGCCTTCCTTTCACCTACCGCACTTCATCCCACCTCCATCCAGCATCCCCAAACGAGCGTTAACCATTCTCCCCATCTCACAGAACCCCAAGCCCGTTCGTGTGCGATATACGTCCTAGGAGCGAGGAAGCGCTGAAGTTGATTATGGAGGGGGAGTAGCTTGGTGTGTGTGGTGGGTGCGCTGATTCCGAATGCGCAGGTTGGGATGCTGATTGTGACCGTGCTGGAATCCTGTATCGATTGACGTGGACTGCGCGTGTTCTTGCTAGGGCCTGGAGCCTCGTGAGTGAAAGAGGATATAAGTATCATGTCATGTCATTATGAAGCTCGTATCGTTCGTGTTCGTGTATGTGTATTGTAACTTACTTGGGTCGTTTTGAGCGAGGACTCAATAATGACAATAGAGAAAGCTACAGGTTTTGTGGTGTTTCTCCTTTGTCATTATTTAGCCACCAGAGTTTCAAACCTTTCTGTGTCATGCTGGAGTGGACCTCGAGGGGCGGTGTAGCTTAGTCAGCCACTCACCGGTGCACCTTTGGGTTTTGTCAACCTTTGTCGTAGCGTCTGAGATCTGAGTGCTCTTTATCATTTCAAGTTCTTGCCTTGCTCGTGACATGCAGGCCGATGGTCGTGGATACACCGCACCAATGCAAGGGCGAAATGACTCGAAACATTCAAATATTGCCCCCCAGATGAAGTACTTGTCATACAGCGAGGATGAACCAGTGGCACCTTTACAGTAGTACGTCGTAAACGTCTGTGCGACATCTAACTTATAACTCGTGGTCTGAATCCAGTGGACATTAATTTTCTGCAGATGCTCTATACTGGTTTCTGCATCTATAGCTAGTCCCGTATGTGTCGTGTCGCGTCTAAACCCCATCCATGCCTCCGATTCCCGAAGTGCCGTGTGAATGACCATGCCGCGTCAGTGCTACGTCAAACTTTATTCACCGCGTTAAACTCGAACACGCTGCGTCAAACCTCAATATTTAATATTCAATCATGTCTCGTCCGTGTCAAACTTCATCCATGCCGCGTCAAGACCCCGGCAAGGCCGCGGCAAACCTCACTTATGCGTCAATGTTGCTCAGTGTCACGTCACGACCGCGTCAAATGACTTCAGCATCCCACTCATATTATTACTGGCCCTACGCTCGGTCGAGTGTAAGGATTGTTCATCCTCTACGTACTGACCACGCTTCAAAACAAAGACGTTCGAAGTTATCCATGTGACCCATCAATGTGAACAGCGCTACTCTTCGCATCCGAGTCACGCGCATACATTCCTTTCCGTCTTCTTACCTTGTGCTCAGACTCCACGATCCCCTTTCCTTGACTGTTCATTTCCACCTTCACCAGCCCAGTCAACTATTCAAAAATGTATATATACAGCTCATGTACACTCATATCTAGCAGCAGAATCCAGCAGAATCTCATGCGCTAATTCCCCACTCCAAGTACGTCCGAACGCCTCAAAGAAAGTCTCTTCCTCTAACGCATTTCCCTACTCGTCCTCATAATGCTTCTTGTATCTTCGTCGTTCTGTTCACTTTCCCCTTCGAACTCATACCCAGCCTTACACGAGTTATTATTCTGATAGCTCGGAAACGTCTTGTGTCAAGTACCTATTGCACTACACTGACTCCTTTTCACCGTGTAATCTGTTCCAGTTATGTGCATTTGTTCAACTTGTTTTGTTGGGAACAATTCTTTCTGTCTATCGGCTTCCTCAATTGATTACTAACTTATATGCCAGGAGGAGCGGGCGAGTTGATTCTAAATGTGCTTGTGATAGCATCGCAATGTGCAAATGTATTATCAAAAACCGAAGATTTAATTGATGCAGACTAAGGACTGTGCGTACGCACCGCTAAAATATAATAGACAGTCGGCAGTAAGCCCTCCGCAATCGAGTAAGGCATCTGCTACACGATGTAAGGGCGCATCTCAGTCGCCATTGTGTCCACCACATAATGCTATATTGTTTTGCCGTGGGTCTACCCTATTCCTGCCGGTGTAGGGTTGGTGTCATGCGATGGCAGTTTTTCTGTCTCCTCCTATTCACATTTTTTCGTTCTTGCAGCCGACTAAAGGGGAGTCCTTGTAGGGTCAAAAGGACGATAAATATGATTAAAAATACATCAACCAACCAAGTCACAACCAACATACCTGAAAACCGCCACCATGGCCAAGGGAATTCGGGGGCAAGTGCTCAAGCACGAAGTACTGAATAATAAATGGAGCGGCCTTCAAGTCAGGCGCACAAACACCCGCACTTCTGTCCCCCCAGCTCGCTAAGTAAACGAGGGTAGCAAATGCGTGTCTATTTTTACACAATGACCAGAGGGGATAAGTTTTGCCTGAAGTCTCGTCGTGCAGTGACCAACGAACCAAATTACTATCATGCCTGAAATTCATACCCGCGGATAAGGGAAGTGTTCGAGCTCAAAGTGCTGGATAGCAAAGGGAGGAGCGGCATCGCACAAGCACCTCGACGACAGGACACAAGTGTCAGTGGTGCGCACTTCTGTTCTTCCAGCTCCTTACATAAATAAATGACTGAAATGACATCAAGAGTAGCTTGTTATTGTATGCCTTGCGACCGTGGACAGGAGTTGGCATTAGCACAGCCTATTACGAATGACCGGAGTAGATAGCTTCTGCCTAAACTCTCATCGTGCAATATTATCCGCCATGCGTAACTATTCTGATAACTCGTATGCTGCCACAACACTACTAGTAAGCTTCATCTTTCGCAATAGTATGAAAGCGACTCATCTTCCTCCACCTCAAAGAAATTATTCAAGCTCTTCAGCAGACACACAAACAATGCGTTTCTCCTTCCTTGCCGTGATTGTTGCGTTGACAGCGTCTATGTCTGTCAGTGCATGTAGCCAATACCAAGGCGCTTGCCAGGTCAACACTGACTGCTGCCCCCATAAAGGGTTGACCTGCGCTCTAACTAAGGTAGGAATAATTTGCTTTGTATCCAGGTTGCACTTGATGACTCGCCTTTTGCGCTGTGTAAAATCAGAAATTGGGCAAAGTCTGCGTTACTCATCCCGACTCGGAGTGAGCAGGCCGATTTGCACGTTAGTAGCGACACATTGGTGAGTCATGTTTCCGCCTTCGTAATGCCAGTGATGTTGTTGATCGAACAATCCGTAGGGCGCTGCTGATTGAAAAATGGGTAGAGACGATATTGAGTTAAAGTAGTACGTGATATGAGTGAATGGAGTTTTTGCGTACTTTTTGTCTTGGTGGAAACAGACGGCCGTAAGTCAGATGCATGTCAGCTAAAAGCTGCGTGGTTTAATCAGATCAAATGCCATCCATTTTTTCACCGTTTATTACTCGTTCACTTGTCAAGGCATGCAGTCGTTCATACCGCTTTCTATGTCGGCTTCGTTCAACCGTCGAGTTGGAGCTCGACAAGAGAAAGTGAAAAGTGCATACATACCTGTAGTTTTGTGCATTGAGCACGCGTAGGAGGGTGAGGACTGGCTGCGAGTACTGCCCTAAATAACTATGAGTGATGAATAACAATGAAAACCTACACGGTATAGGATGGAACTAGTATTGGTCCTCCGACTCCTCAATGAGGTAAATGTGATCTTCCAGTATTTCTCCGTAATAGAACTTTTGAAATGTGGCTCCGATTTAGACCTCTCAGCAAATTCACGAGGGAGGCTCAAGCGCATCGTGGTTTGGATCTAAGCGTGCGCCACTACCGTGGGAGTATTACTCACTCAATGTTCATCAGGAAAACCACCGGCTGGTTTTTCCCACTTATGTCACTTTTTGCCCCTTGATATTTGATAAATGCAAGTCAAAACGCTACTTTTCCAACTTAATTGACTTTTGTAAAAGCAAATTCAGGGCGCGCCCAGGCAGATCACCAAAAAGCAAGAAAAGTTGTATTAAGCATAATAAGTTGTACATGTTAATACTACTGCTAGTACCACAAAAATGTGTTGGCCAGCATGTTTCTGAGGGGAAGAATAAATAGAGGGCTGGAAAGCGCAACAAGATCGCACCCGTGCGCATCATCTTCTTCTGAGACAGTGAATGATTGCCGTCGTGCAAAGAAATAGAAGGACAAACCTTGAAATTGTAACAAGGCCGCACCCATGCGCATCATCTTCTTCTGAGATGGAAAATGAGTGACGTTGTGCAGAGAAATGGAACAACGAACCTCGAAAGCACAACAAGATTGCACCCGTGTGCATAGTATTCTTCCAAGATGGTGAATGAGTGCCGTTGTGCAGAGAAATGGAATGACGAACCTTGAAAGCACAACAAGATTGCACCCGTGCACATAGTATTCTTCTGATATGGTGAATGAGTACCGCTGTGCGCCGATTTCCAAAGCAGAATGGACTCACCTAAGATGTGATCTCGAATGCATGATGGTCTGCAAATTTGTTTACATAGAATGCACAGAAGGCATTATATGAGTCATAGTGCTTGAGGTCCTTTGGAATGGCATGTGTGCCATAGATCGGAATGAGGTGTGCAGCACGGTAAATGGAATCAACATGGATGATTCCAACTAGCGGGGACTGATCAGTGTCATACGAAGGTTTAACAATCCACATGCCGGTGTCCTCGTCAGGTCCATCATCGGCCTTCTCGAACCAGCACACTACAGCACATGGATATGAAACTGCCTTGAATGTAAAAGAGAAAAAGCCCATGACACAGCCTATGTCCATTCCCCCCATCCCTTCGATAGCTGCATCTGTGTTGAAAAACACACAATCATATCGCGGTGCCTCGTTTCTCCAAAGGGGACAAGCACGTATGTGCTCTTGGCGCATGCCACCGATACCACTGCGGTCGCTAGGCGCATAAAACGTCGAAGCTGCCGAATTAAATACTTGAATATTTCCGTCGAATCGAGGGCAGTGTGCGAGCAGGACATCAGTCGGAGAACATTCGTTGTCTGGATGTAATTGTTCGAATAAGAATCAGCGGAGGAGGTTGTTGAGATGGGGGATAGAAAGCTCTGCACCTAAATCAGGTACAGTTCGTGCACGTTTGTGTTCTGTGCAACATTGAAAATTAGTATGAAGTAGTGTTATTGTCAAAATAAACTGGCTTACGGTGCGTCTTTGCTAACTGGACGTGGGCCTGGACTAACGTTGGCCCATCAATGATTTCACCTTCTTCATTGTTGCCCTGGATAGTAATGTTGCAGTCGGGCGATAGGGTGATGGTGTTCTCATTGGGCTCATTGGCTTTGGGCTCGTTATTTAAGCGTAAATGCACTAGTATAGATGTTGAGCAAGCAATACAAACAATGATGGCATACAAACTCACGTAGTGCTTGAAGAGTTTCGGATAGACAAGTGCCGTTCAGCATGTTGTGACTTTTGAAATCGATGTGTGATGCTGCCAGTTTGTCAAGGCGCTGATTTGTTACCAGCATTTGACCGAGGGCATGATAGCGACTTGAATGCCTCCATGGTTCCTTGACAGCTTTGATGTGCTTTGTCTCGGTAATCGAGGAACACAGGCCATTGGGTGCACCGAATAGTCGGATAAGGAGGGCGTAATGGGAGCAAGAATGTTGGCGAGGGAGAGAGAATGTGAGTATGATACCTGTCGACTCCAAAATCTTCCTGTAATGATGGAATCAGTTGAGAGCGTTCTGGATGCGAACGAGTGTCGATTCCATGATGATGTTACGCCGTACGAGATAGCAGAATTCGAGGAATGCACAAAATGTGCGCACCATGTCTGTTGGGACATAACCTTTGATGGCAGGGAGATAAACCTGAGCTGCTGTTAGTCTGAAGGTCACTTAATGCCAATGTTAAACTTACCTTCATAAGCGCTTTTGAATCGTCGCCGGTCCATTGTTTGAACCCTCGGCCTTGAGGAAAACGTCGAAGTCCTGAGAACGAGGCAATGGCAGCAATCCTTTCATGACATCGGCTTTGAAACATCAAATTGAGACAAAAGGACACACCTTCGATCTATATCATCTAGAATTTTCTCTGCTCTTTTCTTGCCGTGCATGTGGTGCAGATATTGTCCCACCCACTCGACTAAATGGTCCTTGAAAGTACCTTTAATCAATTGATGTAGGATGTCCGGTGCAATAAGTTCGTGAATATCGCCTCGGGGGAAATCATTTGAAAAGGGCTAGAAAACGTTAAATCTCAACTGTAGTTTGACAAGACAGGCGACTTACAACAAGGTCAGCGATGATCCCATACTCATCCCACAAATCACTAGATGTTACCTCTTCAATAAGTGCTTCTGTATGGTCGTGATTGCGACACAACAACTTGTAGTCCAAGTCTTTGCGGTGCGACATGCACCTGTATGTAAAAATGTCAAGTCAGAGCGTATATCAAAAATAAATTGAGGAATATACCTTGGACACCAAGAGCGCACTATACATGCCAATAAGACCTGCTCCTCGTAGTCTGCGATATACGGTCCAAGCCCATAGATGACACGCCGATAGTGCCCGTCGCCGAAACGCACAACTTCTGGTTTCGTCATACCTGGCCTGAGGTTCTCGAGAATCTTTGATATTGACGAGTGAAACATTTGCCGGTGATACTTCTGATATTTTGGGCAGGCTGCATGCTCCTTGGTAGCTACTCAGCTGTAGTTAGCACAGAATGACAATAGTATGATGAGTCTTACTTTTCGGCATAGCTAGAAAACCGATGATGGCAACAGCATCACGATGCGCGCATCGAACATTATTACGAACGTTCCCGATTGATGCGTACAGTGGATAGTAGTCATTGGCCCCAGTTGCAACTGAAACGGTCGTTTTGTCGCTTCCGAGAATGACTGGCACAAAGGTTGAGCCAGCTGTATCTGAGTCTTGAGAAATGATATCCTACCAAACACCATCAGTGCATTAGCAACACGATAAGGTGAGATAACATACAGCTTGATTCCAAGCCCAGTCACCAGACATGAAATCTTGCCATTGACGTTTGTCGTTGTCGGTCGAGAACTCACGGTAGGGCCGATAGTCCATTTCCATTGCATAGTCTGGGTTCGCCAACATGTTGCGAATGACCTCATGGGGGTCTCGATACCAGACATCATGCGATTCAGTCATCCAGGGCAGTACATCATGCGCTGGCTTCTCCCCCGTGTACTGGACCTTGAAAGACTGCCATTTGACATCACCTACTGGCGTGCTATCAATGGTCTTATATAAATCGCAGCAGTCCGCAAATGGTGGTTTGTCGTTGTGTTGCGGCCCAAAGATCCAGCAAGATATTGATATTCCCTGCTGACATTTGATTACGTGTATACAGAAATTCCGCGGTCTCAAACTCGATGCGATTTCGGTAGGGAGTCCAGTCATCATGTGGTTTACTTGGTGGTGGTGAAGGGGTTGCTCCGTCAGCAAGGAATTGGCCTGTTGCATCACATGGGCGACCTTTATAAGTAGTATATGTTTTAGTTGCAATGTACTAGAAGAGCTTCAAAAAAACATACCATTTAGTTTGGGGTGATAGTTGCGATATAATCTATCGCCTGGTCCCCAAAATTCCGTGTCCATATTGTCAGGCTCGTTGAGAGCCTGACCTGCGTCAGATGAGCCTTCAGCCTGAGGGAAGTCGTCATTCCCTGCAAAGAAGGCGTTATGCTGTTCCTCTGGCTCATCTTCGACGGCAGCCGAGTACAAGACACTAGCGGTAGGAGCTGACTTGAAGGTTGGATGGGAGGTGTTCCAGTGCTTTGTGCGTCCTGCCTGAGTCTTGAAGTAGCGCTCACAGTGCAAGAAACCGCAGGGAATTTGAAGGGTGTTGTGGTCCCTGCGAGCAGAATGAGACATGAAGGGCAGACTCAAACTGTGCGGGAGTCGCGAGAGCCGTGCCGTATACTGTGCATAACTCTAAGTTCAATAAAGTGTGTCATAGTCGATACTTGTTTTGGGACTTACAAAATTTTCCTACTTCCAACCTCCCATCTCACTCCAGAAAAAGCCTTCGCCTCAGTGTCCCCATCTCCTCAGTCATGTCTACAACAGATGCGCCTCGTCGAACCTGTCCGTCGAACGCAACTACTCGGCCTGGTCAGATCGTGCTTAATGCACAAGTCAAGAGACGTACCAAGGCACAGAAGCTTGCGGATGACCTTGCCCTTGAAGAAGCAAAAGAATTAAAGGAGGCAAAGGTCGAAAAAGGGCTGAAGTGCCTGGCTGGTATGCAAAATGAGATGGAGAAAGAGCAGGAGGAAATACTCACCAAAAAAGCGGTTCCCATTTGGCCTAAGCCCAGGGCTCGTAAGGCAACGAAGCCCGCAGTAAAGACTAGTGACGATCATACTGATAGCATAATGGAGGCTGGTGAGGCTGACGACCTCCAGGAGACTGTTGAGCAGATGGACAATGGAACTGCAGGAGTGAGGAAGAAGATGGTAATGAAGAAAGGTGGAAAGACGCTGATAAAGGATGCCATCAGCAACATGCAAAAGAAGATCAACGAACCGTCATCAAAAGGGGAAGGTGATAAGACTGATGGCATCATGATGGCACGTGTATCTGATGGGAAAGACTCAGTGCTGTAAGGCTTCTTCTCTTACCCATCACCGATGTTGCTTCTCACTGAATCAACATTATATTTCCTCAATCTTACCTCTAGTCTCAATGCAACCAGTCAGAAATTTGCATTGGGTGGACGAATCACCAACTGGGTGTCTGGTGTCAAGCCGCAGGGAAAATTGGAACATCCAAAACTGGAATCGGCACCTGCATCAAGTGTTACTCAAGCGCCTCCAAGTTCAATTTTCTCACAAGGCACTGCTTCTACCATAGCAACTTCTGATGCACAGGTCCTGACTCAGAAGCCTGTGATTCCTGCCAAAACCCCAGATGCAGATGATGCCCTCATAGGCAGCTTTGCAGATGCCATCGATGATGCCCTGGAGCATGAGGCCACTATTGTGCAAGGCAAGGGAAAGTTGAAGGTGATTGAATGCTATTTGATCGTTAGTATCCACTCATGGTTTTTTCTGCAGGTTGCCTCGATATTTGAAGATGAATCGGACTTTGAGGCAAAGTCAACTTCCGCACAAGTACCATCAAGAGCACATGACTCAGATAACGATTCAGTGGCCTCATTCGCTGAGCAGGAACAGTTCTCACAGGAGCCCAAAGCTCCATTCACACAGGTTGACACTCACAGGACCCTCAAGCGCAAAACCGTGGTTGACGACACTTTCGATGATGATGATGATGTGTCTGAGTGGTCCATGGACGTTGATGGCCCCACTTTCGAGGACTCAGTTTTGATTTCTGATGAAGATTCGCAGCCCGAACCTGTGGTGCCAAAGAAGAAGAAGATTCAGCGCACAACGTCATCGGTAAGTGTGAAATGTTAAATTGCGCTCATTCTGACACTCTCATAGACATCTGTATCTGTTGCTTCTGTTGCTGACATCAAACCACCTGCTCTCAAGAAGGCCAAGATTGAACCATCCATTAAACGTGCCCACAACGCTCCTGCTATCAAACGCCTGCTGAATGTAGACACTGCGCCAGACCGCATGAAGTCTCGTAGCGCCTATCGTAACATCGACTTACCTGCTATGATGCAGGCAGACCAGTGCTGGACGAAGAAGTATCTACCTACTGTCATGTTGTGGGCTGGGAGTTATCAGGATATCTGGACTATCCCAGATGACGTCCTTCTCCTTCACGCCCAGCTCATTTTTAATGCGGTATACAAGGAACTTAACATCACTATCGTTCATGGTGGTGTGATACACTCCCTGGTAAGTATATATTTTTGTGTTGAGCTTGACTGACTGTATTTGTAATTAGACAGCGCAGCGTATATCCGAATGGCGCAGCAATTTCGGCTCTACAGGCATAGTCATCATCCTGGACTTTTTGACGCGAAATTCCGACTGCGATCCCGCTGAACTTGCCAAGTCTTTAGTCACAGACTACATATTCTTGTTTGAAAATCCTGAAGAGCCAAATCCCCTCACAGTGTACCGCTCTCCTTTTGTCTTACAGCTGTTGGGTACTGCACATCTCAATGCCATAAATGGGTATGTGGAGGTTCCCAAACTCGATACGCATGGACTCGCGATGCGTGGGATGTCAGGTGTTATTTCCCTTTCTGCTGCAGCAGTAGGTTTGATCTTTGGATGGTCTTATTCATGCTGATTATTTCAGATTGAACGTGCCCTCAATATGTTCGCCCAGAAGCATTTAAATGTCAAGGAGGTCTTAGCGGCTGGCTCAGGTAAACTCACTATCAAGCTACCAAAGGTCCTCAACAAAACGACTGGGAAGATGACCAACACTCCATTCCTATTTTCAGGGGCTCGCTGGACTAAAGCAATGAAGTCATTCACCAAGTCTCTCTCGAAAAAGCCTGCGGGATACATAGAGACAACAATACAGATGGCGCGTGCCTGTACTGCATTGAATGACGCGACAGATACATCCCAGGGCTCATTTGATGAGGAGGAGTCTGATGATGACGAGCGCGCTATGCTTTGTAAGTCGTTATCATTCATGTTTCATCTCACTGACATCCGCGACCTCAGGATTTGTCTATTTGTTGCGTCTGCACAATTTCCACTATCCTACATCTGACGAACTCTGGCCGTCACTACCGGCTATCATCTTCAAGTTGTTTTGCCATCATTTTTAATCTGCTGCTGTTCCATTTGCTCCTGCATGCCCCCCATTTTTCCTATGCTGTCGTCTCACTTTTCATATTAACGAGTTTGCTTAATTTTCCACTTATCCTGTAGTATGCCCCATTTTATGAATGACTTGTGCTGCTTTATCCGCTTTCTTAAGCAAAATAAGTGTTGAAAAAGCAAGAATTCAGAGATGGAGTGGGCTTAACTAAGTGGCTCACGCTTTTTCGCTCAAATGACTTAATACTTCTTTTCGTGTAATTAAGTGACAAATTAAGTACGAAAAGGAACCGGTGGTTTTCCTGATGTTGCACCCAAGCACATCTTTTGTAAGACTCGCATCTTTGCGAGTCGCTAAGTAGGTCGCAGTCTAATGCTCCTAGAGACAGGAAAAACACGAGATGACATTGTCACTACTATTGTTCTACAAGAGTGTTGTGTCTACGACCGAGACAGATATGATTCTGAGCAGTTTGGGCGAAGGCGCGCAGCGCCTCCCGGTCCCGAGCTGCGTATTCTGCAGGAAAGGTGAGCTGCGATTCCCATAATTGTAGGAGTCCAACGACACGTTGAGCAAGCCGAGAACACCCACACCACTAGGAGGAGGATGAATACTCACCAGTAATGTCCGTTTCATCGAACGTGGGGCATTGTGTAGCGCAGAAATTCATCTTGAATTGCGGGGGTTGCTTGCAGGTATGGTGCGAGAATTTGAGCGTGCTCTCTTAGGTAACTTTGGAAGGCATCACTAGCCCATCTTCCCATCGTTTAACGATGTCAAATGGCACATTGTGCAGGAGGTACTCTAACGTTGTGCCGATTCTTATGGCGTGGCCCTGCAGGGGGTCTAGACCGGCGCTCTTGGCTGCCTGTGCCAACCTTGCGACGAATTTCGATTTCGTCAAGGGACGATGGACGTTGCCGAATTTATACAAAAATAAAGCAATGCCGGGGAGGGGGTCGTTAATGCGAAAATGATTGGCTAAGGCCGCCTCTGGATCAGTAGGGCCGTTCTGCCTTGCCCAGAATACATCCTCCCCGGTTTGAGATGCTTTTGTTCGTGGTAGACGGAAGACTGTGGTGGCGAGACCATTGCGGTCTGTTTCCCTGTGAATGTCCGAATGCTTGATGTGCATGGAAGGATCGAAGGTGGTCAGGCTTTGGACTGTGAATTCCCTGGCTCGGGCAATGGAATAGAAAGCGGTTGTGAGACAGCTTCCTACCGTGGCGTCCAGAGGGATGTTGGGGTCCAGTTTTTGCAAGATGCTGGTGATGAATGCCACCGTGTACGGCGGGCACTTCTTCCGTTTCGATGATGGTGGTGTGAGGTTTTTAGCAGCTTTTAACATGGCGTCTATTTGATCGTCTACCAGTGACCACGATTTTCCATGCAGGATGTGCCAAGTGTGGATGCTGTGGACGTAACCCGATATTGTCTTGCTGGAATATGAGCCGGCCAGGTCTGATATGAAGGCTGAAATGAGTTCTGAAGATGCGGGAGCATGCTGGGCATCTTCGATGGCTTTCAAGTCGCAATAGATGTGGAAGGCGAGAATACCACTGCCGTAGGCTTCTCTGGTGCTGCTGGCCCATGCGTGCACCATAACGTCTTGGATGTGTTATGCGTCAGCATGAGGAAGACGCGCTGGTGCTGTTTGATCTCCTGCGGGTAGCCATAGACGGATTCTGTCTTTGGTGGTGCAGTGGGGACGCAGGGAGGACGTTCGAGGGGTGAGATTATCAGGATAAGCTGTGATAAGCTTGGGTCGTTTCGAAGATCTTTTCTCCTTGGCGACGAAGCTCGTCATTGAGCTCGTTGCGTGATTCTTGGGAGCGGGAGCAGATATGGCCGAGTGACTGCGCTTTGATGCCCTTGCGGGGCGTATGACATCCAGGAGGGATTGTGGGATTGTCGAAGTTTGCAATGAAGGGTTGGAGGGCTTGGGGGATGCGTATCGGGGGGAGTAGCAAGCTCGAGGGCGGGTAGACTCCCCTGGACGGGCCGTCCACTGGGTTATGTGCGCTGGGCACGAAACGAGTGAGGAAAGTGCACTTTGAAGATGCAGCGAGCTCATGGATGCATTTGAAGACGCTGTTGGTGGCCCTGTTTCGGCTCCTGCCTTTCCACCAGCCCTCGACGACTCCCTGATTGTCGCCGAAAACTTTGATGCACTTGCCCTCTGGGCTTTGACTGAGGAGCATGATAATGAGGAACTCCATCCTGACTGCCTTGGCCCAGCCGATGTCTTGGTTCTCATCCTTCCATCCTGGGAGTAGTCGCCACGCTCTCCACTTGCCGTTGATCCAAATCACGACGCCAGTACCTGAGCTAGCGTCTGAGTAAGCCGAGGGGTCAGTGACTTTGATGGGCCCTGGAATGGGTCGAGCGACAATGGGCTGCCTGAGACTGGCCTTCCACCAGCGCAGGTCTTCCCCTGTATGCTTGGGGGGGGAACAAGAGCGCATGATGAGAAGAAGATGTCTTTTGCCAGCTCCCATGGTATGCCCAATATTTTGGATAGGCGGTTGATGTCATTGAAACAATAAGAGAATAACATGTCTTCTGGTGAATGCGGGGATGATGTTGATAGGTCGAGGATGGGGAATGATAGGTCCTTGTCGAATTCCTCAATGCTGTCATCGGGCATGGCCGATCCCCGGTACCATTTGCATCCTCCATCGATGAGCAGTCCTCCATTCCTGGCGATGATGGCTGAGCGGTGTCTTAATAACCGAGGGTCTTATATAAATACGTGCAAGAATGTAATGACACCACAATTACACTGGATAAGACTTCTTGCCAGTCCTCGATTAACACGGTCTACGACTTTTCTTCTTTCGTGGTAGATAACGTGTGAGTTCTTGGGAGGCTCGCTAAACCAATCAATTAGATTAACTTAGCCGGAGCTTTACTATCTCTGATTGAAACTATAAACTTTGTCTAGGAAATACCGTCTAGACACTTGAACTGGTTTCCTGGATATACGATAAACTATTGAGAAGCTGGTCTCAAATGTGACTATGATGACCAAAGCTCGTGTTGGTCAATATACAAATACCTGGTGAGAACGCTGGTCTCACAAATGACAACAATGACAAATAAGAAACAAACAATGACCAAAGCTCGTGTTGGCCAATATACAAATACCTGGTGAGAACACTGGTCTCACAAATGACAACGATGACCAAAGCTCGTGTTGGTCAGTAAACAATACGTGGTGAGAACACTGGTCTCACAAAACTGGGTTTCTATCGCGAGAAACTTACGTAATCTCAAGGGAAAACACTTTCCCTGCACTTGCCTGGACAGTTCTTACAAAGGAAATGGGCTTTGTAAGCAGCAATTTGTTCAGACTGAAGCTTCTTAGGTGAGAGTTCAATTGGTTCAAGTGGGAGATTCTTGAAAGCCACAAGTGGGAGATCTATTTTTTTGGGGGAGAATGGGCTCTCCTTATATACATTTTGTGTGGGAATATTATGTAAGTAAAAAGGTGATGTAATGACTTCAGAATGTGAGAAGAATATTCCAAAAACTGGAGCAGAATGTTCTAGCAGGTGCAAAAGAACATTCCAGAATATTCATGGTGGGATAATGACATCATCCTGAGTCACTCTGAGTCACTATGAGTCATTATGAGTCATTGGAATGTTCTAGCAAATTCCATGGAACATTCTGGAATTGATGACATCATTATGACATCACTATGACATCATATCTTTCAACAGAATACCTGCAGGAGTGTGTGTGAAGTCCTATGACATCATTATGACATCATACCCTGTAGGTATATTTTTGTGAAGCATCTGATCAGTCAGAGCATCCTAATAGAAAAGTAAAGTAAAGAAACACTAGAGAAAACTACTCAGAAATAATGGAACAAATAATAGTACACAATACGCGGGCTTTTTAGATAGGTTTTTGTTAGGCTTTGAACTTTTCTCTATGGGTTTCTCTAGCCAAAGTGAATAAGCCAAAGGAAAGGCAATACCTTAACCTTCAAATTGCTTCTCCTATCAACTAGGTCATTATGTGATTCCCATCTCACATATGACTTCTCTTCAAAACATGGTAGATTCATGAATCACTGAGGGAAAACTGAAAATATTGGACCAAGGTTTGATACCAAGGTATGGGTTGACTAGTCTGAGGACTAAGCTAACAGACTTTGTCTTTTAGGGGGATACCTAGTAGTCATGTCCATGCATGATTCCCAATTCATGCAGGACAGCGGGCCCTGCGAAGTTCGTTATAAACTTCAAGGCGCTCCCGGAGGATGCAGATGAACAAATGGTCGTCCACCCATTTCGATAGCGGGCCGATGCCTTGTGATCTGAAGATGTCAGCTCCCACGTCTGCGACTTCCCCATAGCTCCCAGCTCAGGCCGAGAATCCGAAGCAAAAACTCAAGTCGATGGTGAACGCGTCGTCTCCTGTCCTAACGACCAGGCCTGGCCATTGAGACGGGTGGAGAGGGATGGTGCGGTAGGCTTCCGCCACGTTGCGAACCACTGCTTGCGAGCCCGGAGGGAGGGACCATATGAGGAGGCAGATGGTTGATGCTGTGCCCCAGGTACAGGGGTAGAGGTTAGAATCAATGGAAGAATTAATGGAAGATATGGTA
The DNA here is from genome assembly GCA_016647755.1 of Suillus subluteus. NCBI lineage: Eukaryota > Fungi > Basidiomycota > Agaricomycetes > Boletales > Suillaceae > Suillus > Suillus subluteus. The sequence goes on from JABBWI010000024.1 coordinate 753,425, forward strand.
GCAGATGGATATAAGGGAAACGATAGGTTTTGTACGAGCCGAAACTTGCCCGGTTTTCCTGGTTTGGGAACTATGGAAAGCGGGGCTGTCTGGAAAGGACCAATGAGTTTTTCTGTGTCTGACTTAGATAATGGGCCGATATAGCGCCCAGTAGAGTATTCATGATCCAGTATGGTAGAAAAGGCATTGTGGTGCGTGCGTAATGAAGGACTGTTAGATGGGGTGTAAGTGTGAGATATTTTGGGGACACTCCCCATGAAACCAATACGTAGACCGTTAGGAACATGTGCATATTTGTCAATGAGATGCGAAGAGTTAAGAAAAAGTAGCCATGCTTCAGGTTGATATGGAGTGAGCGCCTTACATGCTCTCGCCTTGAGGACACCCTTGAGCTCCGTGATCCTTCACTCTGCATCCGGAACACTCGTGGACATGGGATCGGGCTGTGTTGGAACATCCTTTCGGTCTTTGCCAGTTGTAGCAGAGCTTGAGGCCTTCTGGATTGACCAGGTGACCCTCTGCATTTCGACGGCATCGGGTCTTGGTCTTTTTGTCCCAGAGGAACTTGGAAGCACATCTGTGAATGGGGTGACGGAAGCGGCCAAGGCAGAGGGCGCAGGCCGAAGAACCGGATTGACCTGCGCCCCCTTGAAAAGACTGCTGATTTTTGTAGGGTTTCTTCCTGCCTTGGTCACTTGCGCGATAAGGGTGGAAGCGGTTGTCCTTAGCTGGGGAAGGTGGATCTGTTTGCCTGCCTCGGTAGGTGTTGCCTTCCAGACCTCAGGGTCGAGGCATGAGGTTGGTGGCTGGGATCGCGTTTTGTAGCTGGGTGGTGTGAGCACATGAGCCAGTCCAGTTTGGGACAGCGATAGCATTATTGGGGAAGCAAAGATTACATGTTTTGAGTAAGCGTACAAGCAGGTGAATGTAAGCATAGTGTTCATTTGAGTATTAGGATGTGGGTAGCGCGATCATGGCATAGGGAAGCATAGGGTAGCAGAGCGAAGCAAGGTTTAGCGAAGCAAAGTTGTGGGGTAGCGAAGTAAAGGGTAGCGGAAAGAAGCAAAGGGTAGCAAAGCAAAGTAGTTGGCATGTAGCATAGGGTGACAATTGGGTTCCGAGGGTCAAGAAGCAGAGATGGTAGCAGTTCAGGGAAGCAGGTAGATGGTGCATGTCATAGCGTGGGACGTGCGATGAAAGAAATAGAAACATTGCATCAGTGTTCGAACCGTTTGATGATGATTGGGTGATGCGTACCAGTTTCAAGCCCTCGTCGTGTTCTGCCTCCCATATGTCATCCGATAAGGTGTTATACAACATGTTATTGAAGATGCCGATGTTGAAACCTTGATCCTGGTTGAGCCGGTCGTGCCATTCATGGCAAACAGTCCCTGCATAGCATAGCAGGGTCTTCTCCCCCTGTGGGTGCATTCTGTGCTCATGGTTGGTGATGAGTGTGAAGAAGAGAGCGAGCGATTGTTGATGCTTCTCCGGCCACCCACTCTTTTCTATGTGGACTAGGAAGCTGGTCTTTGCTAAGTTGAACTGTCGCCACGATAGGTCATGGTCCTGTATGGCTTTGTGGGAGGCCTTGAATGATGCTAGCATTTTCAAGGCGACCATGCCATCGACCTTCACAAAGCCGAAAGCGTCGTCTGAATCCGACGTTGACCTAGACGTGGTGGAAGCTTCCCGGCAGCCGTCAGGACTAAAGTACCAAAGTTCTACATACTCCATGTTTTTGATCTTCTGGATGGCGTATTGTGATGGACGGGGGATGATGACGTCCGCAACGATCGCGGCTGTGTCGAAGTCGTCGATCTTGGGCTTCTTCTTCTCTGCTTCGTGTCGCTCTTCCTGCTCTTCGGCTTCCTTCTCGGCATTCTCGTGCTCTAAGTGTTCCCGCGCAACACGGGCATCTTCTTCTGTTTGTTCCTGCCAAAGGTCAATGCGCTCTTGGCGCTCGAACCTCCACCCGTTTGCCATGTTGGCGAGTGCATCTTCTCTGCTTATGCCCCCCGCCATGAGGGCATTGAGCCAACCAATATATGCGGCCGACTCGAAATTAGGCTGTGCTTCTAATCCTGGGTCAGTTAAAATTTGTTCCATGATGTATCAGAAGAATTCGGGTATGTAGTTTCTTGTTTGGGAGCTTAGCTTTGCTTATTGTTTTTCAAAGAGAATTAGGATGCAGATGTCTGATCGTTGAAAGGGAGAAGAGGAAGGAAAAGAAGGAGGGAAGACAACATCGTTTTGGATGACTGAAACGAGAGGAGGCATTGTCGCAGTATGAAGGCAAAAGGTTTGTACTGCTTCCGACGCTTGCGCAAAGACCTAACTCTAGTTCTCCGCTCGTGCCTCGTTACATAATAGAGTAACAAAGTTGGAATCCTGAGATGTATCCGAGTCCAAAGACTTGACACAGACCTATTAGACACAGATGTCTGCGCAGACCTCACACAGACTTCCCAATACCCTGACTTTCTGTCCGAGTCAATACCGGTACTATAGTAGGTGGCCATAACTGAGACTCACCGTGGATCCCAGCGTTCGTAAGACCTCCGACTTCTGATAGGACGACTCCTTCACAACTTTCTCACGCGCCTGCGTGCGTATAGACATTATATCTGATGTGTACTGCCACAGTGTAGCCAACATTGAATGAGTTCTCCGATATAGCTTCACATTCGCCACCTCAGCCGCCAGTGCGCTCCCCACTAAAAAACCTTGGCCCAGCATTAGCGGATAACAGGAGTTAAAACAAATATCTCAAACTCCACACATATTGCAGTAACATATCTCCACATTATACAAGTGAACGGACTTGCATAATATCCCGTATGATACGGGCCAGCAGACCATGGGCCGAAGGTAGATATATCCTCGACTGTGACAGATGGGCCGGGAGTGTTATTATTCCCGATAGAGACGGGTGGGCCCAGGTGGGGAATATGTAAAGTAGATGGGTGGGCCGATGGACATGAATTTTCAATAGACGGATCGGCCGAGGTAGTTGGATATTATGTAGATGGGTGTACCAAGGTAGATATGTATCAAATAGCTGGGTATATCAAGGGTGCTTGTTATCACATAGACGGGTGGGCCCAGATATATATCATATTAGACGGGTGGGCCGACGAATTAATATTATTTTGTAGACGAGTGGACCGACATATTGGTATTATTTTGTAGACGGGTGGGCCGAGGGAGCAGTGAAAGATTTATTATATACAGGTGGGCCGACGGTAGACATAAAAATGATGTCCTAACTCCCAGATGTGTTAATTTATCTCCGGCATGCGAATCTTGGGCTTCGGGTTTTGGGTGTCAGGTCTCAATATTCGGGACTCAATATTTGGGACTTGGTACTCAATGGTCGGGACTTGATGGCCGGGCCTTGGGTGTTGGGACTCAAATCTCAGGCTTTGGGACTCAATTGTCGGGACTTGATAGTGGGGACTTGGGTTTCAAGACTCGGTAGTCAGGACTCGATGGTTGGGACTCAATGGTCGGGACTCGATAGTTGGGCTGCGGGACTCGATTGTCGGGACTCGACGGTTGATAGTGGAGACTCAAAACTCGCAACTCATCACAATGTTTGAGTTTCAAGTTTCAAGTCTTGAATCTTGGGCTTCAGGCTTCAGGTCTTGATATATGGGTCTTGATATTCAGGACTCAGCATATAGCAATAGGTCAGATATTTGAAAGTCAGTATGTAATTTTCATTACTTATTGCATGCCAAGTGCCCCGATGCTTCCAGGCATTAACACGCAGATAGCCCACGCTCTCAGGTGCCCATCAGAATTTAGATCATCTCAAATGGATGTGATGTGAGCGAGATATGAGCAAAATACTATATACTGGATGAATTTTGGCATCAGAGGTTCAATGCTTTCGATGTTTTTGATGTCGGGTCTTGATGCTTTCAGGCTTTGACATGTAGATAACCCCCGATCTCAGGGGTGTGGCAACATTCAGATTGTCCGGAACAGATATAATTTGAGTGAGATATATGCAAAATACCATATACTGACTCCTGAGTGCCGAGTGCCAAGTTCCGAGTGCCCCGATGCTTCCGGGCATCAACACCCAGATAACCCTCACTCTCAGGGGCCCATCAGAATTTAGATCATCTCAAACGGATGTGATTTGAGTGAGATATGGACAAAATACTATATACCGGGTGAATTTTGGCATCAGAAGCTTGATGCTGTCCATGTTTTTGATGTCGGGTCTCGATGTTTTTGGGCATTGACATGCATACAGCCCTAGATCTCAGGATTTCATCAGAATTTAGATAGTCTTAAATAGATATGATTTGAGCAAGATATATGCAAAATACCATAGACTGACTACCGAGTGCTGAGTGCCGAGTGCCGAGTACCGAGTACCAAGTACCGAGTCCCGGGTCCCAGGGCCCGAGTCCCGAGTGCCGACTGCCCGATGCTTCCGGGCATCAACACCCAGATAGCCCACACTCCCAGGGGCCCGTCAGAATTTAGATCATCTCAAATGGATGTGATTTGAGTGAGATATGAACAAAATACTATATACCGGGTGAATTTTGGCATCAGAAGCTTGATGCTGTCCATGTTTTTGATGTCGGGTCTCGATGCTTCTGGGCATTGACATGCAGATAGCCCTAGATATCAGGAGTTCATCAGAACTTAGATAGTCTTAAATAGATATGATTTGAGCAAGATATATGCAAAATAGCATATACTGACTACCGAGTGCTGAGTACCGAGTACCGAGTACAGAGTACCGAGTACCAAGTACCGAGTCCCAAGTACCAAGTACCAAGTTCCGAGTGCCAAGTGCCCAATGCTTCCGGGCATCAACACCCAGATAGCCCTCACTCCCAGGGGCCCGTCAGAATTTAGATCATCTCAAACGGATGTGATTTGAGTGAGATATCAGCAAAATACTATATATCAGGTGAGTTTCAGCATGGGAAGTTCGATGCTTTCGATGATTTTGATGTCAGTCCTCAATGCTTTCAGGCATGCACAATACTACATACCTGTTGTATTTCAGCATCAGGAGTTTGATGCTTTCAATGATTTCAATGTGAGGCCTAGATGATTGTGTTCATTGACATGTGGATAGCCCTTAATGTCAGGAGTGTCACAGAATTCATATGGCCTCACATGGACATATGATGTAATGTAGGACATTCTCAACACATCAGGAGACACATAAAAACACATCATAAGGCACTACATCATGTCTTCAATAGTCATACCTATGTGTAGTAGGATAGTGTGATCTCTAATATACTGTTCAGGCTGACACTCATCAAGCATCACAGGTCTATTGTATAGACTTAGAATCAAATACAATAGTTTTAATAGGATAGTCTTAAATTAATAGTCTTAACTTGATAGTCATTACACGATAGTCTTCACTTGATAGTCTAATATGATAGTTGATTACTACATAATACATAAGCTGTGAGGGTTAGGATTATGATGGAAGATATGACAGTTATGGTTATTAAGAAAGCTTATATTATGACTAGCAAGTTAAGACTATTGAGTTAAGACAATCATATCCTTAGTCTAGTAAGCACTGTCAAAGCTTGTGACCTTCTGGTAACCGTGTGGCAAAATCATATTTTGTTGATGTATATGTCTTGTGATTGTAACTTTCTTGCACCAGTGCACAGTGATTGCCTTGAGGTTCTATGCAGTTGTGACCAATTTCGAGTTTTTTTTTGTATTTAGACATACATACCACTGACAGATACTGGTTCAGGGACTGGAACAGTACATTGGAAGCCAATCTATCATATTATACATAGGTGTTATCATAGCAAACCTGATGCAGTCCCTGATGATGTGTTTTTACGTTTCTCCTGATGTTTTAGAATTTTTCCCACACAAGGCTGACAACAAAAACATTGAACTTGCGAAGCTCAGACACACCCAGTAAATAGTATTTTGCTCATATCTCCCTCAAATCATGTCTGTTTGAGGCAAAATATGATCCCCAACATCCCTTGAATAGTATATGCAATATATAAGGATACTAGGACAACAGGATTTATTCCTGTTGTGCCATGTGCTTACCCTTGGTGCAAGGCCTGACATCAAAAACATCAGGAGCATCAAACTTCTGATGCTGAAATTCACTTGGTAAATAGTATTTTGCTCATATCTCACTCAAATCACATCCATTTGAGATGATCTAAATTCTGATGGGCCCCTGGGAGTGAGGGCTATCTGGGTGTTGATGCCCGGAAGCATCGGGGCACTCGGAACTCGGAACTCGGAACTCGGAACTCGGAACTCGGAACTCGGCACTTGGCACTCGGCACTTGGCACTTGGTAGTCAGTATATGGTATTTTGCATATATCTTGCTCAAATCATATCTATGTAAGACTATCTAAATTCTGATGAACTCCTGAGATCTAGGGCTATCTGCATGTCGATGCCCGAAAGCATCGAGACCTGATATCAAAAACATCGACAGCATTGAACCTCTGATGCCAAAATTCACCCGGTATATAGTATGTTGTTCATATCTCACTCAAATCACATCCGTTTGGGATGATCTAAATTCTGACAGGCCCCTGAGAGTGAGGGCTATCTAGGTGTTGATGCCCGGAAGCATCGGGCACTTGGCACTCGGAACTCGGAACTCGGAACTCGGTACTCAGTACTCAGTACTCAGTACTCGGTACTTGGTACTCAGGACTCGGGACTCGGGACTCAGCACTCGGTAGTCAGTCTATGGTATCTTGCATATATCTTGCTCAAATCATATCTATTTAAGAGTATCTGAATTCTGATGATCTCCTGAGATCTAGGGCTGTATGCATGTCAATGCCCAGAAGCAATTGAGACCCGACATCAAAAACATGGACAGCATCAAGCTTCTGATGCCAAAATTCACCCGGTATATAGTATTTTGTTCATATCTCACTCAAATCACATCCATTTGAGATGATTTAAATTCTGACAGGCCCCTGGGAGTGAGGGCTATCTGGGTGTTGATGCCCGGAAGCATCGGGGCACTCGGCACTCGGCACTCAGCACTCGGCACTCGGCACTCAGCACTCAGCACTCGGCACTTGGTACTCAGCACTTGGTAGTCAGTATGTGGTATTTTGCATATATCTCGCTCAAATCATATCTATTTAAGACTATCTAAGTTCTGATGAACTCCTGATATCTAGGGCTATCTGCATGTCAATGCCCGAAAGCATCGAGACCCGACATCAAAAACATCGAAAGCATTGAACCTCTGATGCCACAGTTCACCCGGTATATAGTATTTTGTTCATATCTCACTCAAATCACATCCGTTTGAGATGATCTAAATTCTGATGGGCCCCTGAGAGTGAGGGCTATCTGGGTGTTGATGCCCGGAAGCATCGGGCACTCGGCACTCGGAACTCGGCACTCAGAACTCAGAACTCAGTACTCGGTACTCGGCACTTGGTACTCAGCACTCGGTCGTCAGTATATGGTATTTTGCGTATATCTCACTCAAATTATCTCTGTTTCAGACATTCTGAATTCTGATAGTGAGGTCTATCTGGGTGTTGATGCCCGGAAGCATCGGGCACTTGGCACTTGGAACTCAGAAATCGGTACTCGGTACTCGGCACTTGGTACTCAGCACTTGGTCGTCAGTATATGGTATTTTGCGTATATCTCACTCAAATTATCTCTGTTTCAGACATTCTGAATTCTGATGAACTCCCAAGATCTAGGGCTATCTGCATGTCAATGCCCAAAAGCATCGAGACCCGACATCAAAAATATCGAAAACATCAAACTTCTGATGCCAAAATCCACCCGGTATATAGTATTTTGTTCATATCTCACTCAAATCACATCCGTTTGAGATGATCTAAATTCTGATGGGCCCCTGAGAGCGGGGGCCATCTGGGTGTTAATGCCCGAAAGCACCGGGGCACTCGGGACTCAGGACTCGGAACTCGGAACTCGGCACTCAGCACTCAGCACTCGGCACTCGGGACTTGGTACTCAGCACTTGGTAGTCAGTATGTGGTATTTTGCATATATCTCACTGAAATTATATCTGTTTCAGACATTCTGAATTTCTTTCATCTCGAGTGCCGAGTGCCGAATTCTGGGTCTCAAGTTTTGGGTCTCAGTACTCGGTATTCAGTCCTCACTGATTCGAAACAGTTACGAGTTTCGAGCTTCGTGTTGAGTACTGAGTATCGAGTACTGAGACCCGAGATTCAGCATTTGGTACTTGGTATTTGGTAGTCAGTATTTTTGAATTTCGGATTTGGAGTTTTTTTTTTTGTTTCCAATCTTTTGTCTCGAGTGCTGATTGACAAATTCCGGGTTTCGGGTGTCGGTACTTGTACTCGGTACTCAGTTGTCAGTACTTGGTGATTCGAGTCTTAAGACTTGAGACTCATGATTCACAAGTCAAAATTTGAATCTAATGTACTCGGCCTATCTGTCTATATGATATGTATCTGGGCCCACCCATCTATCTAATATTGCCCGATGTCGGCCCACCCATCTAGGTAAAATTCCCCACTTCAGCCCACCCGTCTATCTAATATGACCCCACATTGGCCCACCCATCTATCTAATATTTCCCTATGTTGGCCCACCCATCTATCTAATAAATATTTCACCACTGCCTCGGCCCATCTGTCTACAAAATAATACTAATACATCGGCCCACCCGTCTATATAATACTATTTGCTATATATCTCTCCTCAGGTCTATAATATAATGTCAATCCCACTCTACATATTACCCACATGGGCCCACCCATCTCCATAATAATATTTCTCCTGGCCCATCCACAATCGTTGATGATATATATAACATCAGCATAGATGGGCCCACCCGTCTCCATCGGAAATAATATTCCTCCCGGCCCACCTGTCAACATCGGGGATATACATAACATCGGCCCATAATCCGCTGGCCTGTATTACATGGGATATTATGTAGGTCGGGTGACCCGTATAATACGGTATTTGTCACTGAAGGGGCTCAACTCCAAGCCCACCAATGATCCTTTTGCCAACTATACTCCCCGGTGCACTGGGACGGGCCATTCTCAGTGCGTAGATGCCAGTGGCAGGGGATGCGTCACTTCCTATGATGTGACAAGTCATGCAGTCATTGTGAGATGAAAGCTGAGGGACGAAGGTAGAGTCGGAGTCAAGTGCTGCAGAGCTGGTTGTGTTTGATTCAGGGGCGTTCATGCCTCTAGTTGCGCAATGCAAGTCCTTTACAGTCACGGAAGGACCCTGAAAGCAGGGGCCCATAGTATGTTTGAGGAACATCATGATTTAGAAAAGAGTGTATGATTACTAGTGCATTTATGAAAGAGTGTATAAGCCTTTAGACAACATCATAAAGTGCTTTTAAGTGAAAAATAATAGATGTATACAACGAGGGGAGGGTTTTACTGCTGACGAACACAAGCCACCTTGAGTTTATGCAAACTAATATTGCCTATATGCATAACCCAACATCTCCAAAGGGCGTCTTTGCATGAATTCGGGGCACATGCAGCCCTCAGTCCACCCATTGGCTGTCGTCACGGGTTCACTGAACATGGTAAAGTCGTCCTCACTATCCAGTGGGTCATAGAAGACCAACGACAGGTCTTGGCTGTGAGGGTGTGATTGGTAGGACGAAGCAGAGGGCTGGGACGATGGAGTTCCGTCTGAAGCGGAGGGGGCAGCAACACGACCGCCACCATGTCCGCTGCGCAGAAGAGGAACATATCCATGTTTTTTTTTGCGATGGTGCGTCAGGGCAGAAGGATCGTGGGTCCTGAAGGTGCAATCATGAGGGCAACCATAGCATTGCTCGCCAGTACTAAATTTGGTAATCAGATGAACTCGTTGATAATAACGCACGAGCACATACTGTCTGGTGGAGTGGACATCAAAGCTTCTTTTTATTAGCGTCGCAAAGTCACATCCGGGAAAGGTGCAGGTGTACACGCTGGATGCAGGCTCATGTGAGTGACCAGTCTAGCATGTAGGTTAAACACGTATGTTTCTGCATGCCTAGCCTCATGTCTCTTGAATTCTGTAAACTTGGTAAAAGTTTCGCCGCACTTGGCCTGAGAGCAAACATAGACCTACACATTTTCAGATTCAGTCCTAGTGCATAAAGTATGCTCGTGATTAGGCTCACCTTGGTAGGAGACATTTGAAAGTTGATTATAGAGGGTGCTGCTTGATTCTGTCTTCGGTGAATGCCTGATTCTCCTTGGGGTGATGATGATACCAGGTAGGTATTCAGGCTGGACTATATACGATTCCCAGAGGTGGAAGTGGTGTTGTGCTTTGCGGTGGACAGATGCTTGTTGGGTTCATACAACAACACTTTGTTGGGGAACTAGTGGACGCGAGCCACGACAAAGCATGAATGCATTGTTAAAGCTTCCACACCCGCTCGAAGGCTTCATTATCCATTATACGCAATGCTGCAAAGAGAATTCCATTAGCAAACACTGATCAATGGCAGGCGTGACATATCATTATGGATGCCTGTGGTCCCATCTTGGTAGACGATAAGTGGGCTCAGCTGCGCAGATGACAACTAGCACATCATGGGTCCAGCATTGAGTGGACACCGGGGTCGCGGTTCATGCTAGAGATACATTGATGGATGTTATCATTGTTATGTAACTCGACGTACAGAATTGAGTAAAGAACTGACGATGACACCGATTTTCAAGATGTCGAACTAGTTTCTTGACACTGACATCCTGGTTTTCGATACTTTTGTCGTATGGACCCACCCGCAATCTGTGCAATAAGGTCTAAATATCTTATGCAGAACTTATTATGGACATAATGATTTGTGCATTAGATATCTAGGTCGCCGTCATTGATGGTATTGAAGAATGTAGACGAGAGAAGATTCAATCGTTGACTGAAACTCATGCTCAAGCTCAAGAGTCGCACACTGATGGACCTGGCAAGGACGCAACATCAGATGTTTGCACAGAGGGGCCATTTCTATCCTCCGCCTCACTGCCCTCCTCGTCGGATTCCCTTGCTTGGTCGTCAACGAAGCGCTATGATTGTTGAGTATAGAGTCACCAGTGATGAATATTTCACGTACATTAGATAGCCTACGCTCCTCCTCCTCCTCCTCCTCCTCCTCCTCCTCAAGGTCATCATCAACTTCTGCTGTATCATTGATGTAGGGCTACACTTGTCGCTTAGTATAAGCATCATCAGAAATCATAATTGCACTTACATTAAATGGCCTACGCGATCAATGTTTCTTCTTTAGTGCGGATGTAGCTACGGGTGTGTGTTTGGTCATGTTTGTCATATTTGAGAACATAGTGGAGGCCTGGGGCACGTAAATGGCCCTCAGGGTGCGAAAATTTGCTAGTGCAATCGTATCATTGCCGTCACCAGAGAACAACACGGCTAGGGCGTCCTTCCAGTCCTCCGCTGAATATTGATCACCCAAGTAGGATACAAATGCTTCTTCTGTCTGAGGATATGTGGTGTCGGTGAGAAGGAAAAATGCGCCAGGCGCCTTCATCCACCTTGGGTGATGGCGTCACCAGATAAGTTCCTGTGTCGTAGGGACAGGCTCATGAGTGACAAAGTCAAATCATTCATGGTATTGAGACTCACCTTTAGGACTCATTCTGGCTCGCTTCTGGGCATGTTGATCATTATTGGATGCAGCGCACTTGGCCATAGTAAGTCAGTCTGTATTGTACATCAATATCATTTCTGTGACCAGGCCCAAGCTTGACATACTTCAATACAAGTTGAATTTTCTATCCTAAGTAGCACTAAGTGTATCGTATCGAGGTAGGGATCGAGGTAGAGATAGTGGAAAGAAAACCTGGCAAGGTGCACGGTCAGAATTTATACGGCTCTGCAATATTGTGGAGCTGTGGAAGTTGGACAATGAAGATCTACCAGTGGCCCGATGGCCGCCTTCTGATTATTCATACGCATTGTGGACCAACCCGCTCCGGTAATATTATTGTTGCAGCTCTCGCCCCGCCCACTACAGAATGACGGGTTGCAATAGACTTCAAGCTTCAAGTGCCGTACGACTACACACACTTCGGTATATACTAGTGCAAATCGGGGAAAAGGCTTTAATTATGTCAAACCACAAGTTGATATACGGTCTTACATTTTCACACTCAGCCGGAGTTCAGCGAGGGTCTCGCTTAGTGTTGTGGGCAGAACTAGTTGAGGCTAGTTTTGCCGGCAGAACTGGAAGAACTGGCAGAATAACCGGTTCTGCCGGGTGGCATAACTCTAGTGGTGAAATTTTCCTATCTACAACATCAATGACAGTCCTACCGAAGACATCAACGATGCCTCGTCCCATCCGTCATCCTCACCATCATGATCCACGACGACAACCTCATCTACAGCAGCTTGGGGTAGCTGCAAGTGGAGGCACCCATGCAAATTGGCTTCCAGATCCTGGGCAATGTCAACACTGATTCCAGCCTCCTCATGAGTGTGCATATGCAGATGCCGACGACATGCACACATTTGCAAGTTTGGCTTGCTCATCACTAAGTGGGTAGTCAACATATCCATCCAATGATGAAATCTTCTTCCGCTTCTTGATCACGGCACTAGAACTAGATAAAGCAGCTGGTGAGAGAATTTGATCACCATCATCACCTGTCTTGTTCACAATAAATGTCCGGGCTTTTTGGCAAAGCTCGGGAGTAGCATTCTTGCAGTCGTGGATGATATGGCTAGGCAGATTATTGTCATGACCTTGGATTTTGGCACCAGGGGAATTGTCGAGGTGACCACAGTGCTTGCATTTCCAGAAGTAGCAGCCAGAGTTGTTGGTAACTTTGTCGAGACGCTCAAAGTTATCGTTGATTAGGGATGGCACTGGGTGGCCACCATATTTTGAGACAAAAGATCACCCCAGAGCATCTGCAACTCTGTTTTCACTTTTTTAAAGTTATTCACAGTGTACATATTATTATGGACTAGTTCACTGCCAACCCTGAGTTCTGCCAAGTTCTGCCAGCGATTTTTCATAGAGTTCTGCCATCTGCCAGGCACAACCAGTTCTGCCAAACCGGTTGGCAGAACTCGTCAGTTCTGCCCACAACACTAGTCTCACTGAACTCCATCTGAGTTTGAAAATGTAAGACTGTATATCAACTCGCAGGTTGACGTGCTATGGTTCTCTTTCTTCTACACTTTGGTCACTTTACTTGTAGATCTCCTTACTTACTTTAGTGCTGCCTTAGTAGTGTATCTTCACTACTTTACTTATGTATTTCCTTACTTTATATACATTGCTTTACTTGAGCATTTCCTAAGTCACTCTTGTGTTGGTTTATTGGACTAATTAACTACTCGTCAGAATTAACATGAATTGATTTAGGAATGGTGGGATGCTCTCCCTCGCTACATTCTGCCTGTTCTGAGCCCGCATCTGCTTCATCCCACTTGAAAATATCTGAAGAGATGCTGGGAGAGGGAGCACCATCTGCAACCTGAGGAAGGTCAGGCACACAGATGTCATGAGGCATATGGTGATCCAGGTTCTTGGCGCAGTAGTATTCCTCGAGCCATCTATACCTGTATGTCATCACCCTATCCGAAAGGTATGCAATATTATTTTCGGTGTTTCTTAGTTGCTCCTTGACTTGACACAGTTCAGACTCCACTTCGATCATTGATTGTCCGTCCTTGACTAGGTAAAGATTTCCTCAGACTTGTCATGCAGTCTCTGATCCATGAAAACTAAATCTCACCAGTAGTCTGCATTCCTCTATGGAGTAATTGAATGTTTTGATGGAATTGCCTGCATGGTAAGTAGGGTCTGAGTTGCTCTAGAGTCGTACACACTACTCATGTGCAATCAGCACCAATCTCTGAATTTTCTACATGAGAGTCCCCCAGCTCACACGCTGAGGAAAGTTGAAAACTCAAGGTGCAAATATTATTTATTGACTGCATGCATTCATATTCAACAATGCTTACTTCAGCGTGATGTTGCTTCCGACATGAATGCATTGTCGCAAACGTTTCCGAGAGGGTGGGCCAGGCATCCTAGGATCAATCCCTGCCTTGTTGTGCATGATGGAACTGATAGTTGTTGCCACAGCGCCAAGTACTTATATATTATCGTCCGACGATGCCCATTTTGACCATGCTGTCAGCTGAGGTAATGGTACTCTGTCGAATATCGATGGCCCCATAATAGCGGTTTTTTTTTGGCAGACGCGCAGCGCATGTTGCCTTTACGACATCAATAGTGGTTATAGAGGCAAGGTCGTTGGACTAGGCATATAAAGTGTCTCCTTTGCTACTGGTATTTCATCCGTCTAATTCTTCCAACGTAGTATGAGTGATGATGAAAATCATCCACCTTCTGCCAGTGATCCTTTGCGCAAGTGTAGCGGTTCGGCGCTCCATTCGGGCCCACGTAAAAAAGTGTAGGTCATCTTCAACATGGTGTAGCCTTGGCTGTCTGACTTGTTGAACAGGGCTTCATCAAATCCTTTGGTTCTTCATGGTCGACATTTTGGTCGCACAGTCTTTGCACTGTGTAACTACCCTGCTCTTCTGACTTCGGGCATACTGCGTCTGGAAGAATTACAGGACACTCCCATTGAGGATTATCCTGCGGAGTGAGTGCCGCTGTGATATTAAAATTCACACAATGCCTTACAACATTTTTACTGTTAGCGTTCAACGTGAACACAGGGTGTTCATGGAGCTCATTGATTCATACCCTTGTCTTCTAGATCATCTAACAAATGGCGAGGAGGAGGATGTCATTCACGTGGGGGAATTGGTAAGTTCATTATACTGTAATACTATCGTAGTTACTGTATTACCAGATGGGTAAAGGAGCCTCTGGTGCATGAGGCGACGACACGAAGACCCTCAAATCTGTGGTCCTTGAGTGGCTTGTGCTGAGAGGACAAGCAGGTATACCGCCCCTCTCCAGAAACATCAAGTCTGACCGTGGATTCAATCACAAAGTCACTGGTGCATTGCTCTGTCCCACAGGTCTTGACTGGTCGAATATGGAGTAAGTCTCCCAACCTCCCAATAACTTAATAGCCTAACTGTAATCTCTATCTAGAACCAAACAGAGTCTCAAAAGCGGTGAAACCACAGTCTGTGGCGACCAATGGCCCATGTTCTTGTATGCTGGGTATGTCTATGATTCTGACGATCCGTGGAAGGGTTTACTGAGGAGTGAGATCCTTATATTTGTAAGTTCACCATCAGCGATAATGGTGTCACTACAATTCCCCTCCGCAAGGTTTTAAACATGTCTTTACCTCTCCCAGCTCTGTGGAGAGGGAGCCAAAAGCACTAGTAGCTGTAGTATAGATGTATCAATTCTTGTAATACCACAAAAAGTCAGGTACAAAAATGCACTCACTCACCGTGCGCTGAACAGCGTCAGATGCATCATTTCCCACTGGGATTCACCGATACATCATCTGAGAGAGCCGATACATTCAATACATACATGACACTCAAGAGAGCTGATACATCACATTCACTGATACACGATACATTCGAGAAAGCTGATACATTGAAGAGAACAGATACATCAACTGATACATCAAACATTCACTGATACACGATACATTTGAGAGAGCCGATACATTGAAGAGAACAGATACATCAACTGATACATCAACATATTGCCACATAGTATGACAAACGAGTACAGAATAACTAATCTGCAGCTAATGGTGGAGGGCCTTCAATGGTGAGTGCCATCTGTATCAGCCATGCCCAGTGTGCTTTTGTCATCCAGCTCAGCAGTTACGACAGCAGGGACAATGGCCCACTGTTGCTTGAATTTTTCCAACATGGCGTTACGGAGTGCAGATTGTTGGTTTGTGTATGCTGTG
Source organism: Suillus subluteus (assembly GCA_016647755.1). Taxonomy (NCBI): domain Eukaryota; kingdom Fungi; phylum Basidiomycota; class Agaricomycetes; order Boletales; family Suillaceae; genus Suillus; species Suillus subluteus. The sequence continues at coordinate 769,301 of JABBWI010000024.1, forward strand.
GATCCTTCGCTGTCTGCCGACCTCTCAAAATGACGCCCCAAAGCCAGTCCAGACCACCACATACTCTGCCAGGCTAAGAACGACAGCACCCTCCGCATCTCTTCAAGCAACAGCAGCAATTCTTTGGACCAGCGCGCCTCTCACGCTCTGGCCTTGCACCACTCAATGCGAAGACCTACCAGCCATCTGTCAACTTCACAGCAATTTCAAATAATATTTGATACATACAGTCTTGAAGTCCCTCGTCATTGTCTCATAGCACCCCGGGTGTCTTCCATATCCATGGTATATTGCGAGTACCTTCAGATTGTCCCTGGATGAAGTCACCCATGGGTCTCATATCCGTTACTCCGAGAGGGCGTAATATATCAGTCCAGCCAACTTTTCCTAGCAAGGGAGTGAGGGCAATGAGTGTGTCCCGAGCGGCATCATATTTTGCCTTGCTGGCATGCTTCTTCTCAGCTGTGTGATTGAGAGCACTGCACGCACGAGTGGAGGCACATTGACCGCGTATATTCGCCATTTTGAATGTGTTGAGGTGAGCGAATAAACGAATATGCTGTCGAACATCATTCAATGTGTCATGGGATTGGGCATACCGGAGTTCCCATTCACATTCATGAAGCTTTTCGTCACAAGGAAGGTGTGGGCCGAGCTGGGATGGTAACCAGAGCTGGAATTGCTCTGGTTTGAGTGCAGTGACACTTCCCAAACGATGAATTTCCTCTGCGGCGCAGATTGGGGCAACTGCGGGCATGTAAAGGACTTGGATTTGAGCCCAATTGTCCAGTCGACGTTGTAGTGCGTTGCTTTGATTGTATATTTTGGTCTTCTGTGTGTTGGTCGCATGCTGACCCAAAGCAGAAATGTCTGCAGCCAAACACCGTCTATTTTTCCCTTCGTGAGATGAGGTTCCCAGAAGATGTTGAAATACTTACTGCTGATCTTGTAGGTCAATACCCAATGCAATGAGGACACTCGGAGAGATGTCGGCGTGTAACGAGACACCTACACCGGCCTGTAAGTCTGCAGCCTCCTTCTCAGCCAGCTGGCGGCGAATAGCAGCTTGAGTCATAGCTGCTAAATGTCAGTTTCGGACAAACGAGTAGAGAAAATGACTTACAAATCACCCTGCTCTTGAACAGGTTGGGCTGTGTATTGTCCTCCTCCCATGACTCGATTTCTGACTTCCACACAGAGAGTGATGGTGCTGGAATTGATTGCTGAAGCTCGTTGAGCTCTTCTCGATGAACCTTGGATCTCCTTGAGGCTTCTTTGACTTTGCAGAGTAGGCTTTGACCTTTAAATACATGAGATTGAAAATGAGATAATCCAGTCAGAAACATACCGAGCATGGTTACTTTTTTCCAATTCCAGTCCAAAAAATGGTCATCCAAAGTATCGTGGCGTGCTCCTGGGCCCATTTCTTTCGTACTCAACGCCACACGATTAATGTTTGCCCACCCTCTTTCAGGTGCTTCTCCGTCCGTACATCCAACATTCTTCCCGAAGTTGAATGAGAATGACGTTTGACATGACTGAATGTGCGCATTAAGATGAAATTTCAGAACAAAAAAATGAACGAGCTTGTTTTCACGGTCGAGGCGCAGTCGGGGTGGCATTGACGCCATGCGAGTCCATAGTTTGTTATTCCATTGGCAGGCGATGTCATAGGATAGATTGAATACTAGCACAGCGAAATTGACCATCACTGAAAAGACTAGATAGTCCATGTTTAGATATCTAGTGCTAGACTTAGCTCCACGAAGCTTGAGAAATGAACAAAAAACACACCTTTCCCCTTTTTGCAAATCGCCGACTCCATTAGGAAGCTTCATATCATGCCTTGCGCAGTCCACGGTCCCGACGTCCGTGGCCGCAAGCCTCCTCGATGATTTCGTGTCAGCCATATTGACAGCATTATGACTCATGCAGGTACTTTTCTGTAATAAGAATGGAACATAGTAAGTGTAAGTGTGCGCAAACAGTGAAACATTAATGTACCTCCTGTGGCTCACAACCACACTCGCTCAGGTACTGTTTGTACACAGTCTCCTCAACAAAGTAGCATGAGCCAGCATTGAGACTCGGATCAATGCTGTTGCTTGAGACAAGCTTCCGCTTAAGTCGAAAATTCGTGTTGATGGCGAGAAAAAGAGCATACTTCCATCTAATAGATATTATTAGTGAACATTGAGCAACAACTGTGCATCAGAACATACCTGATATTGTGTGGTGCATCCTCCCAGCCCTCAGGTAAGTTCTTTCCAGGGTGAGGGCATGCTGGACAAAGTATGGCACATTCGCCAGCGGAAGTTGCATCCACACCACTGGGATCATGGCCTCTCCCTGCTTGCTTGAGCACCTTGAGGTGGTGCCATTGACGAACCATTTGCATAAATGTAAATGCAGAATAACGATCCTAAACTTACGATGAGCAGAAAACCAGCCAATGTTAATACAGACGTACCCTAATTGGTGTGGTGCTGGTGTTATCTGTCTGTCTAGCGATACTATGGTAAAATTTGTATGTGGATACCTTTGATTCGAATGTGAGGAGGTGGAAGAACTCCATCAGTGCGAATGTGGTGGCAGTTTGAGGTTTCTTTGAAGTGGCTGGAAACCATCGAGCACGAATAAGCTGTTTGTAATGGATTTGGGCCGTTTCACAGCCGCAAAAGTCGAGGCCAATTTCATGGATACTGTGTATGTCTACCACAACAAAATCATCACCAGCGGCGGCTTCAGGGTTATAACACTTCTCCCCCAGATTGTGTCCAAGTTGGATACGCAAGCCAAGCAGCTTGAGACAGACTCGCACAAAAAATGTGCCACACCACTCCTAAGGGCAAATGAGTTCCTAAGTCCAGCAGCTCAATTGATAAACATACCTCGACTCTATGGAGTGGATTATGTGCATGCCATTGAAGAACACATGCACGGCACACCATTTCTGCTCCAAAACAATCCCAGCAGCGGTAAAGTGAAGGTTCTTTACCCTTGCAACCACATGTCTCTCAAGCTATCTCATCAGCGTGGCCCTCTAGACAGATCATTTTATCTAGGTATGAGGACCATTCTTGTCTCCAATGAAGTAAGTGAACATTCTGTCAAACATTAGTTTGATAACCAAGGTATTCGAGTATACACACCTGTATTCTTTTTTTTGTCATGGTAGTCATTTGTATTGAGTCTACAATCTCAAAAGACGGGTCATCGGGCTCGCTCGGCAGCGCCTCCTCCCAAGAATTGAGTGATGGTTCAGGACAGGACTGCACTGTGTCAGGTTGAGATACCACGAATGTTGTTGTTTGCAAGGACAAAGAACCGCCGTCATTGACACCAAAGGAGCGATGCTGAAGATATTCCATGTTGCCATCATGCGAGTTTTCTATGTACTGACTCACTCGTGGTCTTTTGGATGGCCGTCCGAATCTGCGCTTCATTCTGCTGACAGTGTATTCCCGAATCCCACAGAGGATTTTTGCGAGCAGCAAACCATTCCCTGTGAAAATTGTTGCAGGCATGCCATTGCGTGTGAACTTTACCTAAGGCCTCATGCACATGGTCCGACATGCGTTTTGTCAAAGTAAAAATATATCTGACGCATCTGCTGTATTGATACCCAATAAAATCAAGCTACATTACATCAACCATTAACTTACTGCGTGAAGGCCACTCAAACACGAAGACACTTCTGGTACATCAACTCGCCCATCAAATGAGCAACACACAGCTCCGAAACTCCCTCCATGTCGAAGAAAAACTCGATATCCTCCAAGTATGCAAGGGTGGTACTGAGGTAACAAGTGACTGTGTCAGCAGCATGAAACTCAGCTGAGACACCACAAAATGTAAGGATTTGATCTTGAACAGTGATGGAGCGGTTGAGCAAGCCTTGGACCATGGCTGTCATATTAGTGACAATGGTCTTATCACCATTATCGGCACGGTCGTCTGTGTATGCGATGCTGTTGACAAATTGAAGTAAGACACCCTCAGCAAACGCACAGGGTTCGGTCATCAAAGACACCATTTCATCTTTGATCACTTTGAGGGTCAGCAGACATCCTGTAAGATCTGATCTGTGGGATGTTAATTTTATGTTGATTTCATTTTCTATTTATAAAACAACGTACAGTGGGTCATCGTTCTCCTCAATGTCGCTGGAATTGCCTGTCTCCGGCTCATCGCCATCTTCATCTGAGTCGTATCCATGCAGAGCTCTTGCAATGGCTTTCTCGAGCTCCGATGGCTGCCCCGTGTTCTTTTCAACATGAAACTCCCTTCGCCGGCTTAGGATTCTATCTCTATTTCTTCAATCGGTCGACCAGTCAGGAACCACCGGAGACAATTAATAAAAGCAGTTAGACTTACTTTGCATAATAGTGTCTGCGTTTTTCACAACCTTCCTGCAGTTTTGCCTCAAGGGCTTTATCAATAAGAGGACACGGCATGATTTTAGCTGCAGAGGTGTAACAGTGTGGTGGTGGTTGGTTGAAAAAGTTGAAAAGAAGCAGTGAGCACCATAGCTTCTTGAGTATGGCATGAAAGAGTGGAATCTCAGTAGTGTTTCACAAAAATAAAACTAAGGACCGCAATGATTCATGAACGAGTGGTAATTAGATAAAAATTCAGCTGCAAGGTTTCAAAGCTTTCTGCCACGCAAGACCATTATACTTGAGAAGATCGAAGTAAGTCTCTACACTATCGTCCATCAAAGACAAGGCTTCCTCCCATGTATCACAATCCAACTCAACCGCATCCACGGCAGCTGCAGCGCCAGAGCAAAGATAGTCTGAACAGGCCCCATATGGATTCAAGCTATGAGAAAGCACTTCACGAGCTTTGCAAAGAAGTTGTTTGGCGTCTGACACCATTCCCTCGCAGGATGGTCTTGTAGACGGCCAGCCCAGATTGTCAGCATCTTGAACGAGTGTGAACATCTTGAACGAGTGGAAGGTCCAGGACGATAACCTAGGTCAAGCCATATGTTATCGAGCTGCTGCAAAAGTTGTTGTGTGACCTGGCCGATTGCATGGTATGTAAGTGTCATTGGGGGAAGTTTAACATAAGCCACGTACTGCTGTAGCTCCAACATGTTTACGCCAATGAGTTTGGGACTTCAAGCGTTCATCAAGCTTGTGCCTAAGATAAACAAGCATTTTGAGAATTAGATGTGCAGAATGATACAAATGACACAGACCTTTCATAACATCTTCGCTTGGATAGCAACCGAGCCTCGCGGTGTTGTGATTCAGTCTTGTACTTGGCTGGCATGAAGAAGTGTCACTAACAGTCTGTTGATGCAAATGATGAACATTGAAACACGATAAAAGTTGAAGCTTCACGTGAGGTCACTCACTGTAACAGTTGGACTTAAATGGGACACTCGCTGTACCAGCACTTCGGGACAAATGAATGCAGGCAAGATCACATCTTTTTGAACTTTCTGCAGTTATCGTGATGATGCAAATATCATTTTATAATTTATATACAATGACATAGTAAAGGAGATAGGGCAGGACTGATATCGTGTGGTCAAGAATGGACAGCAAGAAAGTACAGATTATCTACATTCAGGCTTGATCGCAGGTTGCAGGATCTGCGTCTGTAGTAACAACGGCAACCTTGTAAGTAATGATATTCAGCATCATACAAGGAACACTTCACTGCTGCTTTGAGAGGGATCAAGCGGGACATTGGCTGAACTCAAAGGTGCCTCCATAATCTCAGCATGGCAAGCATAACAATTATGTCGATGCGTCCGCAAGGCACATGCTGGGCAGGCTCCTGGCATCAATTGTGGTGAGGGAAACTCTGCAGTGATGCCATCATGGGTACGTTCAGAAATTTCTGTTGAAAGATTTGACATCATATCAAACCTGCACTAAACAACTCGAGATACTCACCATTCTGATCCCTAATTAGCTGTAGTGCTGCCGCAAATTCATTTATGGTGAATGTCAGCTCTTGGGGAGGCCCAGGAGGGGGATATGCTGAGGTAGAGTCACTCATCAAGTGGGGCGCTAGTGAGTGAGTAGTACCTAGTACCTGTTATGGACACCATAAATTCAACTCCGATCTAAAGAATGATTGGTTCCTCGGGGGCTAAGCGCTGAGCGCTGAACTTTAACTGTTTGAAATTCTAAAAATTTTGGTGTTAACTTAATCCTTAAAGCCAAGTTTTTCATACCAAAGCAGTCCTGAGCAGTATGACACGCTAAACGGTACACAGATAGGAAATTGAGCACCTAAATCTTGCAATGAATATAAATCATCAGGATTTGATGGTCTGTGCACCACGCACATCACTAGCACCCACTTCCTGGTCAAATAAGCTTCATTCTTTTTTTCATTTCGCTTGCCATCAACACACAAAGTAGGATATCTCGGACAAAAAGTGCGTGTTAACGAGACATCCTTATGTTTATTATGTCACTCACCATGAATAATAGATGGCACCGCCAAAGTGGGCTACCATTGAGGAAGAGAAGTTCTTTCAGTCGCATGCTGCCAAATACCAAGTGTGTCAAGCAAAGCGCAACTATAGTGGATTTTGGGAGCCAGTGTTTGAGGAATGGTTTTTGAGATTCCCGGAATGGCTTCGTGTCTTTAAGGATGTCCCCCTTGATGTTGAATTGACCGTCGAGCAAGGGACCGAGGTAGGCAAGGCCGTTGAGCACCGTCGACAGGTACATTACCGTGATTCATAAGTCGAAAGCAAGGGCTTACGAGAACGTTGACTCGTCAGCAAATTATGAATAAATTCAAAAACGATATGGGCTCATCTAAAGTCAACCGTCGGACCAAAAACCGCAACAATAAAATGATGACAGCAGATGTAGCCACAGCAAGCACATCCCTGACACCAGCAGTAACCAGTAAAAAGAGTATGGTCGCTCAGATGATCAGCAGTTCGAGGCATGTTCGTGGTCCGCAGGTGATGGAGGCGTTCTCGAAGCTTTTCTTCGATGACATGATTAAACCTACTCTTAATCTCGCCATTGAGACAGCAAAGGCCGAAGCTGTGGCAATGGCTGCAGCTGAGAATAGAGAGGTCAAGATGCCATCAAATATAGCTGTTATTAGGAAGCAAACGAGCCTGCTGTATCACTTAGCGTCCGATGAGGTCAAACAACAGGTGGCAGAATTCATTGAAGAAGCCAAGAAGAAGAAGAAGAAAGAGTGGGAAGAGGCGAAGGGCACAGGGGTAGCTGACCATCAAGTGTTAGTTGCGTTTACAATATCCAAGTGGATACAAGCACTCACCTGAAACTCGTATCTCCAGATATATCGATAGACTACCTGGTGTCCTGACTGAGTTCTTTGATGAACTCCAGAGACTCACTGGTCTCATTTTCATGGTTCTCATGGGTGGCCCACCACCAGCAATGGGCGGGCAGATTGATGTCCAGAGCTTTCATGTTGGTGCAACCGAAATTGGGAACCAGTTCAACCTCGCATATCCTGAGTTTAACTCAGGGATCATGTGACCATGGAAAGAGTTCGTTAAGCGTGTGTTTTGTAAGTCCGTGAAACCAAAACTCGGAATGTTTCTGACTTGGGGCTTGATAGCGGTGGCAATGGCGAAGGAAGAAGGAAGTGTTTGGGGGGGTACAAGTCGACAACCAACACTAGAGCCTGAGCCATGGAAAGAAAGCTCTGATGGACATGTATCACAGATGCCTGATGCATCTGATGGTGCCTCTGGGAAAATCCCACATGATGCTTTAACAGTGGCGTCATCCTCAGATATATTATTTGAACCACTCACATCCTTTTTTGATGACGACGACCCCACTTTAAAGGCGCTCCCTTCATATCCTTCGCATTTGCATTCGGACTTGAACCTTGACGGGCTATCTGTGGAAGGATACCACGAGTTCTTGAGAACATACGTGGCTCCTCAGGCAATTCCAACACCGCTATATCCCATACATGGACCCACCCTAGCTTCTACCCTTCCCACGCCAAAGCCGCTTACACCTTCTCAGTCTGAGATACAAGGCGCAGATCTCATGGCAGAGGATGCTGAATCCCATCCGCTGCCTCTCTCCGAGCCTACCTCTGCAGAGGACCTGCCAGAGGCTCATTCGCACCCTGCATTGGCCGCACCCTTCGAGTCTACCTCCGCAGAGGCCGGACCCATGCCAGAGGCTCATTTGCACCCCGCATTGGCCGCACCCTTCGAGTCTACCTCAGCTGACCCTGATTGTGCAATTTGATCCCCTTTGCTTTTCATCTCAGGCGTGCCTTGACAGCTCTAAGTGCACTCTATCTAAGGTTTCTTTACCTAGGCCTTGTGAGATCCGGACCGCTACCGGTAGTCTTGCCTCGGCAACTCATACCTAGTTATACCTAGACTCTCCTTACCTCGGCCTTGACTTTCTTGTCGTTCCCTCGGCATCGGACTCCTCATATCGCATCAGTATATCGCATCGGTGTTCTTCATCAGTATCCCTCATCGGCATCTCGCATCAGGTGTACCGTTGGTATCCCATATCACGTCGGATATCCTCGGACTCAGACCTTCAGTCGGTTGGAACATCCTTGGTCACAGATCATAATTCCTTCCCTTCTCTTCCCTCGCACTATTTGAAGGAAGTGCTTCAATAGCAGTCCCCTTGGGTCGACGTACTGCACTCGCACCCATTAGAATTTAGTAGGTTAGTTGGTATAGCTAGCTGACTACTATCTCTTTCACCACAGCGGCCCATAGATGCGGTAGCCAATCTTGACTCCTATGAGCTGAGAGATCACGTCTAACTCCAAGGGGACCCCTGAATTCAATGCATATGAACACGAAGACGTAAAAAAGCGACTCGAGATCGTTGTGGTAGTGATGCAGGATAAGGGGGGGCGGTTTTGCAAGGGAAGACGTGGAAACCTTCGCCTTCCAGCTGCGGGCAGATGTTGCAGGGTCGCCAACAGCCTCTGAAAGCTGCCATAGAAGTGAATGGGACATAAAAGGCAACGTGCCCTAATGTTCGCTGTGAGCACATTGATTCTTGTAGAAGTGAATCAGTACTGACCGTCCCACCGATAGCATATTTTCGACCTGCATCGATATGCACAGTGAATTCCCAATCAATCAAGAGTCCATGGGTCCTGTCGCCATCATCCTCGATCATAGCATTATTAAGACTACAATCACGGTGAAGAATTCCGCGATCCTCAACTGCTATCTGTTGAACTGATAAACACATCATTGGACTCAACAGGACGGACCGGATATAAACAAATATGCACTTTTGACGATGTCCCAAAGAGCACTCACCAGCTCTACTTTTGTCTGGAATGCATGCAAAGGCCACGCACGAGGCTTCAAAACCAAATGAATGTGTGTATGAGAGGTGCCTTTGATACTTCCTAAAACCTTGTATCAATAGTTCATTGTTTCGTCAACCTCGTTGGGCGCGATCTCAACGAGCCAATATTCAACCAGCTCTGGCACGCCATGGACCCCTTGCATCTCTCGCAGCATTTCAACCTCGTTCAACGCAACATCTTTACCTCCAAGGACCCAATGATCCTTGATAATATATTCTTCATCGTCCCTCCTGGCTAAATAGCAGACGGTGCCACACCCAACGAGCCCCTGACTGGAGAATATGACTTCGAGGATATCATATGCGTGGTCGTCAACTATTATCCTGCCGATCGGGTCTGAAAAAGACGTGCGAAGAGGATCTTCGGGTATTTCTAATTGAGGGGGGTCTATGGGGAGGCTCTCCTCTGAGTCCGAGCCTATCTCCACGTCTGAGTCCATCTCCGAATCAGACTTGGGTGTGACAATCATCTTGGGTACAGTGCCTTCAATTGGACTTTCTTGTACTTGATCTCGTGCAGGTTATTTATTTGTAGAAGGGCGAGAAATTGGATTTTCGAGCTGAATGGGTCGAAGAGTCTTCGTAAATATACTGATTGAAGGATCGTACCCGATACACTCAAGATTACTGAAGACGACACCGGATATGATTTGCAGGTAACGATTTGGAGCATTGTCAATATGGATGGGAGGCATTATGATGCCACCTGCATGGTTGTACATGTGGACTCGAAATTCACATAATGCAGTGGCTTATCTCCTTACTTACTGGACAGCCCAAGTTGACATTTCTCCGTGATAGTTGGGCCAACCCACCATGGGCCCACATTATTATGTACCTCATAGCTGTGGGATGGGCCCAGGTGTGAGACCATCCCCCTAATATACTGGGTGGGCCTGAGGTGGATAGCCTCCAAGGCTAATGGATGGGCTCACAGTCTAGATATTTCAGATGTACCATAATGCATAACTTAGTAGTCTTATGATGTATAGCCTATTACTGTTAAATCAGTACCGCAGTAAGGGGTGGGCCCATACATTGGTTGGCGAGATCGCCGATATGGATAATGTCTGGCGTCCGGTGGCACAGATGAAGACGGTGAAATGTTATGTAGCCTGTTGCTGTCGGATTCAAAGGGTGGGCTGACAATGTAAGATCACCAATACATATGTGGTCATCCACGTCCAGCATGCAGCATCAACGACACAGCATACCAATACTGAAAGCTGTGATAATGGCCGGAAAGGGTGGGTTGACAATGTAAGTTCACCAATACATATTGTCATGCACGTCCGGCATACAGCATCGACACGGCATATCAATACTGAAAGCTCATGTGCAGCCTGTGATGATCGCCAGAGTCAACAACCATCCATAAAAGCTGAGGCAGTGAAGGCCAACAGCTGAAGTGGTAATACAAGTTTTTTGACTTGCACTTGTAGACGCCCTGGGGTTAATCTACAAATTCATAAACATCCCTATGTACCATACCAAGACTACTATGTGCAAGACAAGGAATCATCAATTATTGACATGTACTTGGAGTATTCCGCTCGGGGTACATCTACAAATTGATGGACATCATCCCGCATGTACCACACCCAACTGATTCTGTCGCTGTTCACGTTGTCCACCCCATGCCAGACAATTCTACCTGAAGCTGCCGCCATAACACCTGAATTATAAGCAATCTCAATGCCAATATTGGGCATCCGCATTCGCGCTGGTCCATAGCCACCGACACTGAGCATCGCATCAAACCATTGTGCATGGGATAAAGCATCACAGTGCAAGGGTGAGCATTGGTTGCACATGATGGCGAGGACTGTGAACACAGATCCCCATACTCTTAAGAGATCTCCCATGTCCTGCAATTGATTATTGGCTGCCCATAGACCGAGGCCCAGCTGGGTTGTCAATGAAGACCAGTAGAGGCTGGGGTGCATAACTCTCAATGCAGCAGCAATAAGGGCTGCCGGTCTCTGCATTGCCTGACATAAAGATATCCCACCCACTCGGAGGGTCGCCAATATTTCAGAATGAAATTTTGGAGCCTATTAAGAAATGAGGCAAGGCTGTTGGATGTTTGATGTGCCGACTTACCGGGTGACCTTGTAAAAACCATGCTGGAGAGAGATTGATGCAACCAGGGGTAAGGCCATGATCACTGCTTTGAAAATTGGACTCATGGGTACACCATTTGTTGTCCTTCGCTGTGCTGCGAGTGATACTCGTGCCCAGCAGCCCTGACATCATCACAGTCGCTGCCATCATATCATTCTAACATGACTCAGCAAAGATCATCAGTGGCAGACGCAAACCAACCTGGATGGCTGCATCAATTGCTCCAGGGAGATACCATAGGACAATAATACCAAATTTGTTGAGGACAACTGCAGGCCATTCCAGAATAATTTGACGATCTGGTGGGAATCGTGCAAGGAGTAGTTCTTCACACCCAGACTTGAGGCCAGTCTCCATCGTTTGCAGCGCTTCTGAATACCTGGTTATATCAAAGTTGATAGTGACTAATGCCGATTGAAGTTAAAACCAGCGGCGCACAAATCTTAGAGGGCCGTACCTGGATTGCGATATGCCTCGGCGAGCATCCTGGCAAGTTTGGAGCAAGCCATGAGTAAGACAACATCAAGCTCAATCGGAGGAAGGACCTTTGGCCCCACACCGATGAGAACAGAAAACTGGCGGGAGACGTATTCACTGGCAATGTGAGTTGTGGACAATGCCCAGTCAGCAGGAATGGGGTTCATCAGATGAGGGACAGAAACATCATAAGTGCTGCCTTTTTATAATTGCTACTGATCACAAATGATGGGGCCTAACATCATAAATTAAAGAATTGCAGGCCACCGGTGATGAGAAGCACATGCCTGAGTTTTCCCATGAAGGGATTGCTCCAACGTAATGATGCTGGCTTCTCGATATATTGCAGCATACATCAACATCAATGACGTGTTCAGCTACATCCGGCATGTAATCGCAAACACTTGAAAAAACTTTTCAATTGGCGGAACTGCGGTGAAACTACACGGAGATCCTGCGGCGGTGATTACGCCGAGGTCCAGCAAGAACATTATTCTGCTCCACACAGCGGGTGATTCATATCAAAAGACAAAACAACTCTATTACGTAGAAATGGAACCAATGTTCGGGACATCCAGATTGGTGTACAATATAGCGGCGGCGGCTTACTTGAATGATTCTCTGCATAACAAGTACAAATGGCAACCAACAATATGGACTGGCAGAAGGCATGTCTACAATGGACCAGTTCCGGATGCAGATTCACTAAAGACCCGTCTCAGGTGAGAACTGCCGGCATTCTGATTAGTTGAAGAACCAGCAACACCATTTTGGCCAGAACTACCAGCGGCATGGGCAACAGATGTTCCAGCGGCAGTGGAGGGACCTGGAGTGATGTATGTGTACAAGTGTTCCATTGCCTGCGCCTGGCCCGCACTGAAACCCTGACTGTAGGGTGTACTGTAGCTGGGGATAGGCAGAAACATAGTGTTACTGAATGCGGGAGGGATAGACACATTGGGCATGACATGTTGCCAAAGGGACTCGTAAGCTTCCTGCAGGACGGATGTGGAATGTGCTTGCTCAGCCAATTTGGCCTCAGTGGTCCGGAGCTGTTCCTCACAACTGCGAGATTCAACCTGCATGTCCTTCACATCCTGCTGCAATGCCGTGAGCTCGTCACACATGACCTCCAGATTTTGAATGCTTGTTTCCTGCTCGGCAAGACGGACATTCATGTTCGAAATAAGCAGCGTGGAAGCGGTATGTCGAGCACGGAGTTCAGTCAACTCTGTTTTGAGGCTATTGATGACTGCCTGCAGGCCGTGATTCTTCTCCACGGGGGATGCCGAGTCCCCCATCTTCAGCATCATTGCTTCCAACTCCTTCATGACTGCATCTCCCGATAGATCGATGTCCATGGTGTCAGACATTACTGGAGAACATTGTGTTTCAGGTAGTGGTAAAACTCGCCGCTTCAACATCTGAGAGGACTTGGGTAATGGCGATGAGGATGGAACCGGAGAGATGGTGGCAATTGCAGGTACAGACATCGTCAGTGGTGTGTCAGTTGGAGCAGCGGCTGAGTCGTCTGACAAGAGCATGTCTAGAATACTCAGAATATGAAAAATGAAACAAGAAAAATGTACCTTCATCATCATCCAGTGCATGGTCGGCAGGGCGGAATAGGACCGAACCTACTTTGATCGTTGTTGATTGCTCTAAGTGCGAACACTTCGATTTCTTCCTGGAGCACCTGGAGCAAGCTCTAAGCACAGTGCCGACTCCAAGTCCTTGGTGACAGATAACCAACCTGAATTAATGCTGATCAGTGTACATCGGCGCTCAATATCAGTCACAAACTTAATTAGACACGTAGTACAAGGGGGCTCCAACTCCCGCCCGGCTGTGGTCTATACCGAGTCAGCGTTATACATTACAAAGGATGAAATCTTACAGCGCTGATGTCCTCTGTGAGTACTTTGGTCTTAGCTTGGACATGCTCTGTTCGCCCTACCTCCACTTCCTCCCTTGGTGTGCTTGAATGATTGACACTCTTGTGCTGCTTCCCAGTGTGGGTCCTAACAGTATCGGGCTGCTAGACGCCATAAAAATCGAACAACCTTTGGTGATATCAGAATCACTTACTGTAGGGGGACCAGACTCATCAACCCTAGGCGTACGTGTTGGGCCAGCTTCATCTGCTGCCAGCGGGTGACTCGAAGCAATGTTTCACCTGGTCGGCGGCCTACTAGGACTAGCATCCCTGTGTCTCTTCTGCAGCCTTCCACGCCCAAGGCCTTCTGCAACATGCTCCGGCGGGATGACTTCTTTTCCTTTTCCTTTCCTGCGCACAGTCACATCTTGTGATTCTGAGTCATGGCATCCTTCAGCCACATCCGCCGGCAGTACAGTGATCTTTTCCCTCACCTTCCCCTTGCCTCTGATCACCACCGGCTGCGATTCCAATTCGCCAATGGTATGGATGACCTTTGTCAGCACTCCATCCTTGGTCACCGCCTGAGCCCCATCCACAACTTCAATTCCATCGCCTTCCAAACTGAGTTCCGCCGGCTTCTTTTTTGGAACTGGTTTTGGTTTCAGCTTAAGCTTTGCAGCAGGTAGCGCCGGTTGCTGGGCCGTGCCGTCGACAATACCCACCAGCGCGGACAACTGTGATGACGGTGATGACGGCGATACTTGGTTTGCCGGGGTGATATAATTGCGTGCCTTCACATGTAAGGGATGGTTCTTGATACGTGGATCATTCATCATGATGTTCGTCCATATCGGCATGGAGACAAATGATAGGCGGCTAACAGGATCACAATGTTCCTTCAACTCCATAGCTGCCGACAACAATACCGGCGAGATTTTTGTTGCAGACTGCCCATAAGTTGTAAATACTGGAGACTACTCTAAATTAGGTAATGCAACATCGCTAAATTAGCACGTGCTAACCATGATATTTGCCATTTCCATAGCCATGGACAACTGGCCCATCCGACCTTTCGTCTTCATTGCTTGCGCTAGGATTTGCACCACCTCAGCAGCAGCATTGTTCAGAGCTTTGTTGGAATCTTCAGATGATGGCATGCTTAGCAGGAAACGTAGATGTGAAAGAGAGAGCAAAGACATAGGATATTAGCTTCAGTAATATATAACAGATGGAGGCAATTAAAATTTCCAAGCAACTTTGATCGGCTCACGCAGCGCCACCATGAGGCGCCATGAGGATGTAGAAGCACATGTTTCAACACATGTGCAAAGTTTCTCATGAAGAAATCCATTGTTTAGGGCGATTGTTTAAACCCCGCGGGAATCCACAAGCCCGGACAATGTATTTAATCATGTGAACTTGGAACTTGACTAGATATCTTCGCATCTAAACTCTACATCCATTACTCATCTGTCATCCAATACTCTTATCATCCAACACAATGTCAGAGCCAATCGACCGCCGTGTTCATTTCGATGTACCTATGGACACCAATGATGAATCCCAATCATCTCACATCAGCAATACACCCAAATGTAAGTTCCTGATAAGCAATAAGTTCACATTGACTAATCACGGCCAATTGTAAGCGTTCAATTTTGGGTTTGGGAATTCACCCTCTTGTCAAAACAGAGACCCATCGGCGGCGAGGCCTGCAGCATCCCAACCCACATTTAACTTCAGGTTCAACATGAATACACAGGCGGAACCTGCTCAACCTGCATCGGTGCCCAAGTCATTAAACTTTGGCTGGGTGCAGCCTGTGGCGTCTCCAGACCATACGGCGCCAGCAACAACACCATTCAACTTTGGCATGGGTGTACCTGTCACATCGCCATCAACAGCATCCACCCCTCCAACACTGTGACCAAAGCCAATCAATTTTGGCTGGGACTGCCTTCCTCCTCCGGCGTCGCCTATGCAAGCATTGTCAATGGCATCCACCCCTACAAAGCCGCGACCACAGCCAATCAATTTTGGCTGGGACTACCTTCCTCCCCTGGCGTCGCCTATGCAAGCTCCGCCTACAACAGCAACAGTCGACCCGCTGACACCACGCCTCACACAATTGAATTTTGGCTGGACTGGGAAAGCCTCATCCAAGGAAGCGCCTCAGCACGTTGGCTACGACATGACTAATAAACATAAGTTATGCTTGTACATCTTATATTCGCAAATGTGGATCACTCTGAAGCATTCCGGTTTGGTTGTGAAGGCGAACCAGCAAAGGTCGGCGGTTGGAAACCGGTCCCAATCACTGCTACTGTCTCAGCCAATTCACCAGCTACACGCTTGTCCCTGCCGGTGTCGTATGCAGCCCCTGCACTTCCCAACATGGTAGGAGCCCTCCAGCTCCCCAAGGCACCAATCCCTGCTATTGCCGTTGCAACCGCCGGTGAATCACAGGAACCGAAACTGGCAACCTTGGTCAGTGAGGCTGAGCAGGCAGCGATCAACATAGTGAAGCGCCTCCGGTCAGATGAATGTGAGTAACTTTTTATCTTTGCGAACCTAGCTAATGTCATTCAGTTGATGCACTGGTGCAAAGCCTAATTGGCACTGTGGTTGGGCCCGAGATTGAGGTCCGTGATCCCACAAATGAAGAGGTGCTGGACAGCAACCATTGTGGGTATCACAACCTGGCAGGCTCATATAAGAAAAGTGCTCTACCAGTATAAGTGAGTCTCTGCTCTGCCTAGCTGCTATACTCGCAGAATGCAAGAACGTTCGACCATAAAGGGGAAGCAAGGAAAGCAAGTATCCACGGGGTGATGCTGGTCAACCCTGGTGAATGGCGGTAAAAGCACGAGAAACGCGCTGAAGGCGCGTGCGGGAAAGCGAAGTGCGAAAGAGCGCGAAGTGTGGGAAGGTAGTGCAAGCGGTGCACAAGAGTAGAAGATGTGTACTGAGACTGATGAAGGGAAAAGTGCGGATCTGGACGGATACTGATGGTGCCACTAGCTATAGACTGATGCTAGGGCCTCAAGACGAAGACGGATACATGCATTGCATGGAACTAACTGCCAAGTACATGGTGGTAGAAAGATACTGAGTGGTAGGAAGCTCCTGGATGCTGCGCAACGTAGTGCGCTTAAGCGCGAGAAAGCGCGCGCGTGGGAATACTGCGCATAGTGCGGGAAAGTAGCGCGCCTATGGCGCGTTTCGCGTGAAAGTGGTGCGCTCTATAGGGAATGACTAGAGACATAGTAGAAGTCGGATGTGGATCATGGTGCGAGTCGTGCCATGAAACACCAGTTGTCAGAATTCATAATATGAGCCCATAACAGCCTGCAGAAACACAAGTCTCTACACCGTGTCCTTCTGACGGCGTACTCCGAGACAAGAGATAGGTTGACTCGGATCTTCAAAGATCTGATCAGCCTGCATAAGATCGCCGATGGCCATTCCAGAGTTGTACCAGCTGTTAGATCACTGGCAAACGAAGTTGAGAAAGCGGAGACCAGGTCTACTGGCGCCCCTCAGT
Source organism: Suillus subluteus (assembly GCA_016647755.1). Lineage (NCBI taxonomy): Eukaryota > Fungi > Basidiomycota > Agaricomycetes > Boletales > Suillaceae > Suillus > Suillus subluteus. The sequence goes on from JABBWI010000024.1 coordinate 786,657, forward strand.
AGACAGATTGTTGGATTTCTTCTAAATGTCAGCTGGTCTGCATCGCTGGTACTTTGTATTATATCAACCCTCATTAGAATGGTAGATACCTTGTTGTGAATATCATATACAACATGTTTGTCTCTGCCGGCGCCCGTCAGTGAACCAACATTAATTGAGATGTCAGCCAGTCTGCATCGCTGATATTTTGTCAAGAGCGGTATTACATTGACTATCATTAGCATAGTGAATACATTCTTGGGATAACCAGCAACCAAAATTCTAAGTACCAGATGCATACATGTACGTTCTGACAGTATCATAACATATACATGATTCAAAGACTACTTGCGCTTACTCTTGGAAGCTGCAAGTGCAGTAGCCTTACTCCTAGTTCTCTTTGCCGGAGTGTCACACACAGGATCGGCAGCGTGCCACTTCAATGCCTTGGGCTGCTCGTTTGAAATGTTTGCTGCTGCCTTGCTTCTTGTACGTGTCCCTGCGGCCACTGCTTCCTTCACAGTCTTCTGTGATTGGTCAGGCTGCCGTGCATTGCCAGAACCATTGAGTATTGCAACATTCACAGCGTCGCCGATATCAGCCAAAGTGTTTGACACATTCTGGCGCGAGGTTGCACCCTTCGCTTTCATGGGATTCCCTACCTCAGCAGAATTAAAGTTTGTTCTGGGCGTCGGTGTGTATTAGCGACCTAGAGAAATCTCTTCCTCCTCACCAGTGGATTGTGCTCCCTGATCAATTGCACCTGATAACCCACCATCATCGTGCTCCTCAGAATTACTGCACTGGGCATCTTGGTGGTCATCGCCAGCAGACCGCCAGGTTCCGCTGGGAGACATGGCTGCTACATGCATCTCGCCGTCGGCATCTTTCCAGGCCTTGAATGAGAAGGCTGGTCGGATGTTGTGCTGCTGTCGGTCAAACCAGGAATCCAGCACAGCAGTGGTGTCTGCTTTGTCCATCTTCAAAGGTTCCTTGAACTGCATGCTGGCGGGCCATTGTGTGCTTTGAAAGAATGCTGATCGGCTATGTATGACATCCCCCCAGGGTACCAATGCCTTGATGTTATCTTTGCCGCTGCACATTCCTGTTCTGACACTGAATAATGTATATTCTCATTAAGGAAATCACCTACTATAGAGTGTTGTCAAGAAGGATCGGATCATGTGGTGTTGATCGGCGTGTTTCCATCCCTTTGTGTCCGGTAGAATAGGCCACCCATCAGCATCTTCTTCAAGTTCGATGAGCTTTTGGGGGACTCGTTTCTTGGACTTCACCATCTGAGGTTCCTCGCCATCTTCAGCATCTGGACAGGTTCTTGTTAGGATGCTTGCCAGGAAACATATGAACAGCATCTCACCGAATTGCTCCCCCACATATTCCTGCCACTCCGGCATGAAAATGCCCTCCCAATCCCTAGTCTTCATAAAGCTTTCGCCGTTCACAAACTGCTTATTGAAGTCATGTCTGCAGAGGTTAAGTTAGGCAATTCACCAATTGATCAGGGAGACACACCCTCCCAGCATTAGCTTGCCTTTACCATCCTTCCATGCAGATAGCACAAAGACTCTCATTCCGGCTTTCTTGAACATTTCGGTGGCGAAATGCTCAATCATGTCAGCTCCTTTGGTCTTGGCGACATGGGCCTGAACTTTGGGTGGTGCTGCCTCATTATTCCACTTATCTGCCATTGCTTGGGCTTCCTCCTTCTCCTCCGCTGACAGCTGGTTAATCACAGTCTTTGCAGCCTTTGGCCACTTGCTGATCATCTCTCCACTTCCAGCCATTTCTCCCGTCTCCTCTTGGATGAGGGCCTTATGGGTGTGAACCAAGACTTTTCGGGCAGTCCAAGTCCTGCCATACTTGATGAGGGGCTTGGAAGATGGTTTCCAGTGAGAGTGATTTTGCAACCATTCCTTATAAGTCTGACATGGACATGTTATCAATACTCCAGGACCCTGATACATACTATAACCTGTCATGTACCTTTTTCCTAGCTTTCAGTATGGCTTTGTCCTTAGTCGGAGCTTGGAGAGAGGCTTCCTTGTGGATGGTGATCAAGACCCTCGCCCGCTCCTTTCCTTTGACAGACTTCCAGTCCTCTAGATGGGCCCTGAGGACAGTGACTTCTGCCTTGTCCAAGGGAACCTTGTTTTGCTGTAGAACAACAATAGGAGATTGACTTCTTGCCATGTTGTGATGTGAATGGTTTGGAATTCAAAATAGTTGGTTGAGATGTACCTTATTGGTATCCCAGATTCAGCCTATATTACATCCTTGTTGGTATTGCTCAGTTCAGCTTGTATTATGTTTATATTATGTACTTGTAAATGCTGATTGACTAGGTTGAAATTGGTTACCCTTCTTACTATCATCATACACAACATACAATATTGATATAGACACATGGGGGGCTCTAGAATCCAAGAGTGGACACCTACCCAAAAGTATTCAGTTGTAGAATGGAAGAAAACATACCGAACTAGAAAGGTGGTGGGCAAATGGGTGGAAAGACCGAAGATCAGACAATCAGTTCCGCCCACCCCTACCAAGTCTCCCTCAAAGCAGGCATCCTATGATATGCTGTACCATGGAGGAGATGACTTCCTCGGCGACATTGGAGCAACTCCACTGCAGCTCCCTAGGTCACTGGTGAGCACTCTGTAACTTCACTGTCAATTCACTGACCTTCATTCAAGAGTCAAAATGACTATATCCGGCAATGGGTGCTTAAGACTAAAACATATCTCAACATACTCCTTGAACAGGAGGTTCCATCAGATCGATCATGTACCATCTGTGGGACAGATGGTGTATATAAATGTCATGGGTGCTTTGGTGAGCCCCTTTATTGCACCAATTGTTGCAGAATGAACCACCAGAGACTTCCCTTCCACCGCATCAGCCAATGGACAGGTGCCTTCTTCAAGGAATCTTGCTTGGTCAAGATTGGGATGGTGATGTGGCTTGGGCATGCCAGAACTCCTTGCCCCTGGGAAGATGACACTGGAGAGTCAGCATTTTTCGCTGATGGAGGGGCAGAAGGGCTGGTGACCTCGGATAGCGAGGGTACATCAGATGAACAGTCCAATGCACCTTTTGCACAGGAAGCACACGACCTCCCAACTGGCATGCCATTCATAAAGAACAACAAGACCATGACTACTATAGTAGATAAGTCAGGAGTACATACTCACATGGTTAAGTATTGCACATGCCCCGGGGCCCCTTCTGCTGATATACAACTATTTCAAATGGGCTTATTTCCAGCATCATTCTTGGAACCAAAGACAGCATTCTCGTTTGGTGTCTTGGATGACTTTTTGCTCGATAACCTGGAGTGCGGGACATTGGCGATGAATTATTACAGCAAGTTAAGGAGGATGACCACAAGGGTCTTCCCTCACTTGGTGCCAGTACGTATGTTGGCGACGCTCCGCCGATGTCATTGATTAGGATGCAGGATCGGTACCAAGAGCTGATGAGGGTGACGAGACAATGGCGGAAGTTGAAGCTACTGAAATGGAATGGCTTCAGCCATGAGGACAAAGAGGTCATGCCCGGCAATCTTGCTCTGTTCTGTCCAGCATGTCCCCAGCCAGGCATCAATGTCACATTGCCCACAGGAGATGACGCCGAGGGCCTAAATGGGTCAGACTTGGAGACGCCGAGGTGGCTTTATTCAAGATCTTTAGTCATGGACGGAAACTTCAAAGCGGAGCATCTCCATGCTGCAAATCCATCTGATGAAGTCTCACTCATGGATGGCCGTGGCTTCATGGTCGGCGACCACATATACAAGGAGCACCTGTCCCTTGCCAAAGAAGCCATTCAACGCTCTGAGTATAACAATCATCGCACCGTCAATCAAGCAAATGCAACACGCCACAGACTGGAAGCCACAGGCATCGGCGGGTGTGCTTGTGCAAGGCATGGCTGTTTTGTCCCTCATGCCATGGTAGATTTTCAGAAGGGAGAAAGGTGTGTAACACCAAGGATGCTCACACCATCGCTGATTACCACTAGACAGATGAACATGGATTATGCACTGTGTGAGGCACTGAAAGTGAATGCCGAGGGAATCTGCCATGCATTGACATTTTACGATGTCAACTGTCAGTACCACAAGCATCTGAAGGACCGAATCGCCGAAAGTCCTATCCTGCAGATCCATCGAGAGCTGGAGATCATTCCCGGTATTGGTCTATGGCATGTACATGGCCATCAAGACAGCTGCTATGTCAGATATGCTTCCAATTTCATCGAGGGCACAGGTCGAATTGACGGTGAGATCATGGAAACCCTGTGGGCGCCTTTAAACATCATCTCGCCATCGGCGTGTGGCATGGGTACACCCCATCAGAAAGAATGTCTGGACTACCAAATGAATGATTGCAATTTCATGAAAATGATCAGGATGAGTGAGTGCTCCTATAATATAACAAAATCTCATTATCTGACAAGACTCCACATACAGGCAAAAGTCTCTGCAGAAAATACAGGCAGGCTGTGAAGGGAATCGCCGAAAGTACACAGGCATTTCAGAAACTTCATGAGACCGCCGATCCTCGGCAAGTTCAAGATTGGGAAGCACAAGAGAGGTTGGCGCAAGCAAGACGGCTTCGTGATCCAACAGCAATGGACATTTACGAGGTTCAACTTCAGAAAGGTATGTAGGTGAGAGCTGTCTGGTTGGTCAATGTTTAATCCAGCACAGTGCCGACCAGAAAGCAGCAAGAATTGCAATTGTTAGCATCCCAAGGCCAGCATCCCGGGCAAGCATGCCGGAGAGGTGCGGCGACATGGCTAGCAGAGGGTCTCACCATTGAGGAAGTCCAGATCACCCTGCAGATGGATGTGAGAAAACTGGGACGACGTTGGATGGACACACAGCGATTGGATATTTGTCGCCAGCGTGACACCCTACAAAGGGATATCAATCAGTGGGTGGATGCAGGAACGACTTTTCTCGGCGATGGATTGGGCGATGACGACATACAGCCCATGGAACTACAACTTCTGACCCTTCAAGATGATTCACAAGATGAAACAGATGAACCGGAGAATGACTACAGAGTGTTTGAGCTGGAGAAGGTGGTTATTCCGTTGCCTTCTAATTTAGGACTGGAGAGATGTGCTGCACTTGGTGTTACCGATTTGGTGGACCAGGAACTCACTCTCCGGCAAGGCCAGGCAAATGATGCACTTCACAACATCAGAGTGCACTTAGCAGACAAGGTGGTAATATTCCGGAGAACTGTTAGGACTGCGAAGTCACAAGCCACGTCCACCAGGGCTTGGGCTCAAGTTCATTCTGTGGATAGGGCGGTTAGCATCAATGCAAGTATCTATTCCAAGTGCCAATCACAACTTTGCAAACTTGCCGCTGATGATGCTGTGTCAGAAAGATACCAGCAGTTGCTGAAGGAGCATCTCAAGGTTAGCACAGCGGTTGCCGATCCAAACTCTCGGGGTCAAAGGAACAATATGTTGGCTTGGTTTTGGTCTATGGATGTACAAGGGGATTCTAATAGCAGTGATTGGTTGAATGAATGTGAGTGATACTGATTTCTCACCGCCTGGTGCTCATGATGCTGATACAGTTTACCGTGTGCATTGGCTCTGTGCCAAGGCTCTGAGAGATCGTTGGGCAGAAGAGATGTTGCTTGTAAAGCACGAAATGGATTGGACCTGTGACTTTTTTCTTCATGAAGCTGAGGAATGGATCCGTCTAGGTAACATCTCCAGGCAGGTCCATAAAGAGGGACATGTGGGATATGCGGCGAGACAATGCAAAATTTATCAATGTTTGTACGCAGAGGCCAGTCATGCATTCAACCGGACAAAGGCCTCATCTCAAGCAGAGCGGCATATTCCTGTCTTAGAAAATGCAAATACTGGATAATGATGGACTACTGGGTAGAAGACCTCTCACTCCGATGTACTATGTAGAACAGCTCTCAATGATTATTCGCCGAGGCAGATCTTGTCAATTATATATGCTGGGCATCGTGAGTGGCGATGATGACCCATCATTCAGCACTCAATGAAGTGGTAACATATCTCACATGCCCATTCTTTGTGGCGACAGCTCCACCAAGTGAATCTTGTTCTCCACTTGTTTTGTACAGCAGTTTGAAGACCTTCGGCCAGCATGCCATGTGTTACCCTTGGGCTAGAATCAGCTACTGGAGCACCGGCCCAGTCACAATTGAACACTTACAAGTTGCCCGAAGTGATCAAACAGGATGTCCCACAGTTCATGACTGCTTGGATGCACGCCGATGAAATCCTTGTTAGGAGTCACATCAAAGGCGGTATTCCACCAAGCAAACTTGTAGCTCTGCACTACATGGCTTGTCACCCAAGCACTTGATGGTTCTGCCGGAATGTTCATAAATGCCAAGTACATTTCTTTGGCAACCTGTCGGACTGTGCCAGTCCTAAATATGCCAAGGAAGATGTGAAGATTCTGAGATACTGGCGGGTCAGTCCTTGCACTTTCACAAACTGACACCCAGGGAAGGAGGAAAGACTGACTCAATTAGTGTCCATAATGCATGAAGGACCGGCAATAACATTTACCTCTGCCTCCCAGTTCAGGTACTCATTCAAAATGATGCGACCCTCCGCCGATATGACACCCCACCTGGATTCCAGCATTGTCCGGATTGCTAGTAATCTGGAACCGGCATATTTGAATATGTTAGCCACGTCAGATACATCAAAGGCAAGATGTCCCTGAACACCTTGGGACCTCTGCGAAAGACATGGTTGTCTATCACTCATGGTGACTGCAATTTTCTAGAGAATACTACTGATAATTTGAGATATATATATTGGCTACATGAATCGGAGTTTTAACACCATGTAGTTAATCACTGTAATGTACATTCTAGATATGGTTAGGACGTGTTTTGCTCTCTTTTCAAATACTTCACAAGTCTTTCTGTCACAGCGATGGCTTCACCAACATCCCGACCCAGGAGACTGTCCATTTGCATCAAGCTTGCAGCCACTATCTTTGCTTCTATAACCTTGTCTTCAATCATTTTTAGAAGGTGATTGCCTTCCTACTGGACCTCGGCGCGAATGATTGACACTTGCTGAGCCACCGGCGTGATCTTGGGTTCAATCAAGGTTGCCGGCGTGATGAACACGGTCCCCTCAGGCTGCACACAGCTGAAGTCAGTGTGTTCCTCTTGACATAAGCCAATGTAGTTCTTACCAATTGTAAAAAATGCTCAGTGAAGAGTTCCTTCACTTCAACGCAGTTTGGGTAAGTGTTGAAGAACACCTCATTGGGTTCAGTGTCAAGAGGACCCAACCACCAAGCATGCTCATATGTGTTGGCTTCACGGCCTCTCATCCATGTTGCCAGTGGGTCTACCGACAAGGTCATGAAGGAGTCATACACATCGGCATAGCTCTCAAGCATCTTCAGCTGTTTCATCGCCAGCAGGCCGATGAGATACCGTAAATTGTGCGATAACAGCGGGTTGATGCTCAACCCGGTGCAAAATGTGACCCAAGGGATGGTAAAGGCCTGTAAGATCGTTTAACTAAGACGGCGTGCACATGACATGAAATTACCTCTGCCTCCCAGTTGAGGTACATGCCAATATTCTTGTGAACTTTCCGCGATGTATTGTCCTTCATCTGCTCCAGCACTCGGTGAATCCTTAATAAGCAGCTGCCGGCATATTCGAAGAGATTGGCAAAGTCCGCTAAATCGAGGGTTAATTCGTCATCGGCGGTGACGTCAGACAACCTTGTAGAGATAATGTTCGACATGATATACTGAAAAATTACAAGCATTGTTGCAGGCTTTAAATACATGGAATTGTTGGGAATTGAACTTGGCAATTTCAAATTTGCGTTGTGTCCATCGGCGACTAAGGCCATATAGCATGTGTCCGGCAGTTTGCCTGATATAATTACATTGTTCTTCCCATAGTATCTGTAAGAATCAGTGGATGTGACCACATCATTGGCATTGAGTGTTGAATATTTACATGTCAACATGTGAACCGAAAGTAAGACAATAGGGAATATTACATAATCAGCCGATAATGTGGCCACAGCGTGATACTTATCATGTTGTTTACTGTTTGTCACCACGTCTCATCTTGAACTTCATCCTTCAAATTCCTCATTTGCAATGTCCTCCGCTGCACACCAACTTATCGCCGCTGCCAACAATGCTTTCAGTGAGGCTGCTGATCAGGTGCAACACATCTCCGGCCAAGCCTTGCAGCTACAGCCGGAGGACCCAAAGCATCTCAGCATTGCCATGGACATGGCAAAATTGATGGTAAGTACTGTAACTTTATTCTCCCGTAATGTCTTACAATTGTTTCAGCACGAAGTCTTTTCCACGCACGCCGAAAGGGTGACCATCCTGTCACCTTTGGTGTTGTCCACTGGCGCAGAGTTGATGAACCACATGGATGAAGACAGGACCGCTTTGGTCACTGCATCCATTTGGGCCAGCATCATTGCTGACAATCCTCGCATCCGAGGCCATCCTCTCTTCCCCGCCACTGCTGGTTACCGAAAGCAGCCGCCGCCGTCCCCGCCGAGAGCTGGCCCATCTCAGCCAAAGGGTGTTCCTCGCGCCGATGATGCCAAAGAGCAAGGGCGAGGCATTGAGCGTGGTAAGCGCTCCTGGGCTACTAATGCTAGGAGCCAAAGTCGGCCGGCGCAATCCAAGCGTCAACGGCAGAAGTCTAAGGCCATCATCACCAGCAATGATGACCTTGAGCTAGATGAGGTGGTTCCAATGGTGCCGGTTTGCAAGGAGCATGCCGTCAACATGATCTACAAAGTAAGTCCCATGCTACGGTTTCAAAATTAATCTAATGGCACGTTTAGCCTGGTCAACTCACCAAGGTGGTTACCGAGCAGAAGACTCGCTGTTCTCTCCGGCACTCTGTTGTCGCCAGCGATGATGACATGGACGCCAATGCAGCAACCAACACTGGCCCTCCACCCAAGATGGGTGTGCTGTATGTGGAATTGCCGGTAAGTGTTCCCAATCTCTTGTGTCTACTAGCTAAGTCAGATTTCGGTAGCCTGCACCCACCACATCCTCAGGTCCCCAGCTGAAGGAGGATGATTTCGCCGATACAACGGCACCCTCATGGGCTCCTCACTGCGGCCAATGTGTGGCACAGGATCTCATCTGCCGCCAAGCATTCAACAAGGACCACGGCAGCAAGTTGAGGGTGTGTGCCTTCTGCAGCAGGCTGAAGATTCGCTGCAGTGGCAAAGGCTCAGAGGTTCCCACTGTGAAAGGGAAGTCTGCGACATCTCGCCGGACCCGTTCTCAATCTCACCGTCAGTGCTCGCCGCCAGCTCGTAAGTATTTCTCTCTACAACCTTGCACTCAACTAATGTTCTTGCAGAAAACATTGCAACCCAACATGTCGAACCATCAGTGCCGGACACCACCACCACTGCGCAGAATGAGGATGAGGTTCCTACTCGTCCATCAACATCCATCCCTCCACCAACCTCTGCCTCTACTGACCGCAACAGCGTGTTGGCTTTGCAGGCTGAAGTTGCCACACTTCGCACTGCAGTCGCTGCATTGGAGGACCAGGTTGTCGCCGGTGACAAGTGGTGCGAAGATGCCAACACCAGATTGGCAGAACAAGAGGCGAGGTCTGCACTCCTCGCCGAAAGATTTGATGAGCTCCTCCAGAAGTTGCTGCCGGCAGCTACATCTGCAACCACTGAGTGTGGTGCTGAGGCTACTGGTGAATTGGCTGCTGGTGAATTGGCTGCTGGTGAATCGCTTGCCAGTGACTCCACCACTGAGGCCTCCAGCGCATCTGCTGACCCTGCCAGCGAAGCCACAGGTCAATCGGCTGCTGTCCCATTGACACACACCGCCGAGTCCTCCCATGAATCTGCTGCCGGTCCAGCAAACCTTGTTGATGACTCGCCGTGCTCATCGGCTGCTCTGGTGGCGGAATGATTTCCCACCTGTTTGTACTGTTGTCTGAATATCTTTTGTGGCCGCCGTTCATTTCATGTATATACATTCGTTCTTGACCAGTAACAGATTAGTAGATGTACAGGTATATCTACTAGCTTAGTTGAATAACATGTTTGTATATAATTGGTGGCAGCTTGTGATCTGCGGTTGTGCTTGACACCACCACAAATATGCAATAGTGATTTTTTGATTGAGGCTAGTTTGTGTCGGGGGCTGGATGTCTCGGTGATGGTAATTGGTAATCTCCTATTCGGCGATCTCCTACTGTGGCACTTCAGAGCAATTGTACATCGCCGGGGCCCACCCATTGATTTGATTCACATTGTCGGCCCATCTGATGTTGGTTTAAACACTAGCGGGTGAGCCTACCCGTTTAATTTCATTGCAGTGCTCTAGGCTCTCCTCTATATTCAGTTCACCCTGCGAGCCCACCCGTGGTCACCACGATACATTGGCAGGGCCCACCCGTATAGGTGGTGACAACATCTGGGCCCGCATGGCTATTCCGGTGTTTCTGAATGGGCCAACCATTCACATGGAGAAAATCGGACACAACCACTGCCATGCCCATATGATTTCGCCAGCTGTGATTAAATGTATATCTCGGTGGAAACACTTGCATTCGCCAATCACATTCTGTGATTGCCGATGGTAACTCAACACTGGGGAGCAAGGGCCCACTCGAAATCGTCGAGGAATAACATTTCTATTGTCCTGTGGGCCCACATGTAAATACAATGTAATTTGATCCTGGCACCCACGAGACCTGCCCATATGGTGTCGCCGGCTGTGATTAAATGTATTTCTTGGTGGACACTTGCATTCACCGATGATATTGGTCATTTTCTCGCCAGTGGAAATTCACATTCTGTGATCGGCGATGGTAATCCAACAAACTGGGGAGCAAGGGCCCACTCAAAATTGTCGAGGAATAACATTTCCATTGTCTTGTGGGCCCACATGTAAATACAATGTAATTTGATCCTGCTACCCGCGGGACCTGCCCATATGGTGTCGCCGGCTGTGATTAAATGTATTTCTTGGTGGACACTTGCATTCACCGATGATATTGGTCATTTTCTCGCCGGCGGAAATTCACATTCTGTGATTGGCGATGGTAATCCAACAAACCGGGGAGCAAGGGCCCACTTAAAATTGTTGAGGAATAACATTTCCATTGTCCTGTGGGCCCACATGCAAATACAATGTACTTTGATCCTGGCACCCATGGGCCCACTCCAATGTATTGAAGATCATTGTTCATGGGCCGAGCCAGAACCATCGAGTACAATGCCACTTGCCAGCCCATGCGGAGACATCGACCTACAATATTAATGTGGGCCCACAGTGGGCTGGCCCATGTCTCATGGAATAATGTCAACTTGGGCTGACCACATTTATAGGGTCAAGTCACTGAAGGGGCTCCGAAATTCGCGATATTCATTGGTAAGGGAGAAAAGTAAGACAAACCGCCTCCAAGGTTGGCATCTCAGCAGAAGGTAAGCCTTGCTGTCAATAGTTTTCCCAATCGTGCCTGTAGGTGTGTACAGTTGCGACGTCAACTCGCAAACTGCCTTGATGGTATCCCACCGAGCCTCCACGTCATCCAACAACGCAAGGTCAGGCTTCCACGAGACTTCTTCATCCTTCATGGGGCGCGTGGAGTTGCGTGCACTCCAAGTGCAAACCACTGCTCTGCTGTTTGCCACCATAACTTCTGTTCATCTCCTCCAGGCAACAGCACCACATGTGACGTTGAAGAATGACGAGAAGATATCTTCTAATGTGTGTGGTTTGGGGCTGGTATCACTGCTGGTAGTGCTGACCTCCGGAGGGTGCTCTTGAGTCGACGGGCCCTCACCACCACTCTCACTCCCAGACTCCGAGTTTCCCCTGCTATTCTCCTCTCCATCTCCACCCTCTTCAAGATCAGGTAACTGATTGATGCCAGATTCACGGTGCAATTTTGGAAGCGCCCAGTTCCATCTATGGTTGACTTCGTCATACAGCGGGACCATGGACTGTTCATCAAGGTGAGCAAATTTATTGTATAGTCTGGTGTCACGATAACGAATTTTATGTAATGGAACCTGGAGCTCTGTGGCATCTGGGATTTCGAGGGTGAATGTCCTGAAAATCCGCGATAACATATGACTGAGAGGCTCATTAGCATCGGCTGGTTCTTCTTCTTCAATGATTAAGTGATTAAGCTCGAGATCGGTGAGTTTGTCCAGCATAGGCACGTCGCTGACATGGGGAGCCAACATCAGTGATGCCAACTTTATCCCAAAGTCTATGGTTTTACTGTGTTCTGCAGGTGCCATGACTTAGTGCCAGGAAATAGTAGTAACAATGTCATTCAACAACGGAAGCCCAAAGCACATAGCGTATCTTTTAGCCTACAAAAATGGTGCATATCAAGTATGGACTTAGTGCAAGTACTTCTATTCGTATAGTGCAAAAAAGGTATGTTTGTCCCAAAAATAATTCAACCAAAACTCTGCTGCATGTTCCATGCTATTATATGCTGTGAGACGTGTATCCGCAGTGGCGCCAAAACGAGGAATGAGATGGACAGGTGCTCTAAACTGAGAGACTGGAATGATATCACCCATCCGTGTACCATTAGAGCGTTTCACTCTTTTCACTGTACGCAACTGAGTGGTCGGATCACGTTCACCAGAGATATCGAAGCATTGGACGCAAGTTAAGTACTGATCATCCCATGCCCATCGTGTCCTGCTTCTGCCAACAGGCCGAATGACGAGCCTGATTTGAGCAATGGAGTGCCCTGTGGGGGATCATTCTTAGCTTAGTGAATATTGCCATTAAAGACAGAAAAATGCACCTGAAAGGCCACTGGCAGGCCAGGAGTGCCCTGAGCTGGTCTGAATAATGACTGTATCATAATGACCTAATGTCCAAGGGTCCCTAGGCGGTGCACAATTAAGCATTTGAGCGGGTCAAATATTACAGGGATCATGAAAATCGGTCTCCTGCAAATGGACTTTAAACCACACTTGAACTTTGTCAAATGGGAGCTCAGCGCCATGCGCAGCCCTTCTAGGACCGCCTATTGAGTGAATGTGATTACCGTAGGTCACCTCACGGTGCAGAAAATCGGCAATAGCAGGTCGCAAGTCAGGAAGGCCGAACATGATGGCAACTTCATCGACACTGATATTCTTGATGGATGGATCATAAGCGAGATGAAGAGCGGCGCGCCCGACGACAAAAGAACAAAGTGGGACAGGTACCGATCCAATTTCCTTCTGTTGGAGTATTTTGGCAATCGAAAAGTAATCTGTGATAGGACGTGGTTGTCTGGGTCTTCGAGTTGGGGACAGCAGCTCTGCGGGAGTGTCATCATCAATCTCGTCATCCTCCTCGACAAATTCCTCCCCAACAACTCCTGGGTCCTCCGAGTGATCTAACAGGCCAGTGGCGAGGTCAAATCGATTGCACTTATCAGTGCAGTCAAGGTAACGACAGATTTGCAGGTCATAATTGTTGTTGTTGCTGGATCTTGCAGGGTCTTTGACCTCAGTGATGTGCGCATGCTCGGTGACATCCGCAGACCACTGTGCAATAACGCCGGAGTTGCGGATGCTGGGGACGATACTCTGCATAAGCTCAAGTTTGGGAATATGCCAGTTGTCGATAGCTTTACCGCCTTTTCCTTGGCGGATACCAGCAGCAATAATTGCGTGCTTGTTCACATGGAACTCGTCCAGTGTGGCTGTCATGCGACCAAGATCCTTGTCATCAATACACAGCGACTGCACCAGATAACGAAAGTGCATGAGCGCACGTACAGCAACAACAACACCAGGAGGTGCTGCATCCGCACTAACTGCAATAATCGACCGCTGGACGTCTCGGTGACAACGACCTGTAACCTGCTTGAGTTTTGAGATTCCTGTATGAAAGTGCCGATAGCCAGTAGTGGGCTGTATAATTGAAAATCAAAAATCTAGCTCATTACCTCCCACTGCGAGAATAATCCACTGTGCATCATGGTCCCAAAATTCCTTATGGATGTGGTGCAGTGATTCGGGTGTAAAAAACCGGGAGGGTTCTGCTAATATCCAGTCCCACCAGAACAGTTTATCCACGCCATTTAGGCGAAACTTCTGCGCCTCACAGAAAAATGCTTCGAGATCATCTGGATGAGCGCATGAGCGCACGATTTTCAGCTGCTTGAGAGTTTTCAGTCAAGTCTGGGGTTCATGTTGGAAGGAATCCCTGAATTGTTTATACGCTGCCATCGTCACTGGGGATGTCTTTCCACTGACACATGCCAACATCATGGCTTCAGGAGTGTCAGCAATGTAACTAACGAGCATAATAAAGCAGTAATGACTGCAACCAATAGGATCTGACATCATGATGCTGTTTCGAGCAGCCAACTTTAGCGGTTCTAGTACAATGCTCAAGCAATTGTGAACGAGCTGATCCTGCAACAGGCCTCTCATTCGTTTGTTCTTATGAACAAATTTGGGGACTGGTAGTAGGGCAGTAAGAAGGAAGGTGTTTGAGGATGATTTGAGCCGCGTGGCCATGTGGATGTTGGCGAGGCTGATAAGGAGAGGGTGCACAACACGATCGCCTGACAATGCAGTAATGCATGTCTTGTCCGATGACAGAATAGTCCCGAGGAGAGTTGCACCACAGGGAAGCATCAACTTCAAGAATATATGAGACGACGACTTCAAGAGGGACTTATACATACCTGCATCTCCCAGGCATGATCACCCGTCACCCATTTGGTATATATCTGAGAGAGCCTCTGCACTGTGCTATACACCTTGCGAGACATATAGTCGAGACGATTGTGGAATAAAGGATGGTTGAATATAGAAGCGATACATTCAAGCGGGTCCCGCCAGTAGAGAATGGCCGGAGACTTTGTGGGATGTGATGTGCGAATGACTTGAGACTTCCAACACAGACCACTAGGTAGCAATTCAGCTCAGCCTCGTAGCTCTTTTGCTGAGCGGAAGGACAAAGGTAGATCATCAATCTAAGTACAGCTTCAGCGAAGCTGTCATGGTGATATTTAAATTAAACACTGACCATCTCTAGCGCTAGGAAAGAATTTATTTTCTCCATACTCAAGCCCAAACGCAGAAGCCATGCGGCAAGTTGCCATTCCCTCCGACCACTGAACGGATAGTAAAGATTTGTTTTGCGATATATACTATTTTCATTGGCATCAAATAAGCTCAAAAATGTGTAGCCCTCCTCAAAAGCCAGCGGGGGCTCCGGAAAGTAGTCGGTTACTTCAACCTCATTGTCCTCGTCCCGAGTTCCGCCTCCAGAGCCTACATCCTCTCCTTGGCTCCCAAAATCATAGAAACTCACATCCTCTCCTTGTTCACAGTAGTAGGGGGCTTGAACATTAGGGTCGCTGATATTATCTACCGCCATGGGATCATGTTTGGTGGGTGGCAAAGTGGACCTGAGTTGGATTAAATCTTCTAACCAGTTATTACACCCAGACCGAGGTTGGCTCATATGACGAGCGACAGAGTTATGGTCCTTGAATTCCTTTTCGCAGGATGGGCAATGGGCTGGCACCATGGCGCTGATACTGATATCCAAGTCGTGGACTTAAGACAAGCAAAATTGGATCTGGATTCGGCATTTTCCAAATGCTACATTGTCATGTCATCCTCATCACTCAAGTTTGATGTCACTACTCTACAATCACTGTCAGCACTTGCTTCCTGCTCTGACGATTCTACTCATTGTTCTCGCTCCAATGATAAATCTAACGGGGGGGCACCTCGCGGTATAGGTGACCTATACGAAATTCTTGAAGCTGTTAATTCAATTGTGAGTCCATCATTTCCACCATTCTTCATCACGCCTTACATTTCAATAGTCTGGAGTCTATGAATCAACTGGCACTGAGGCAAGCCTTGTGCTGGATCTTGCGAGGGCCAAGTGTGATGTTTTCCTCACCCAGAAAGCGCTTGCAGACTGCGTAATACGGGAAAATGAGGTGTTTGGGAGCTTGCTGAAGATTCGCGCAGCAGCAGCCGAGAAGAAGATAGACGAGACAGATATCAGGCTGGGATGTATGAGGGTTATTTTTAAAGATCACGGTTGGTCCCACATCCCTCCCAGTCGTCCATCACGAGAACAAGTTCAATCAAATTCGCATGGTACGTGTGTGCTTTCTCTTGCAATGTTATTGATTCTAACACTGCAGGCATGAAAGGTTCACACGGATGGCGCCCAGGGATAGTTCTTGATTGATCGGTATTCGGAGTCTTGTAGTATCGTCATTTTGTGTTATGTTGTCCTCGTCTATATGTTTGGTATGCTGTTGTTGTATGTAGCTTATGATTGCATTGAGCCAAAGATTTATATGCAATCAATTATTGTCCCACTTTTGTTCGAGTCTGGCTTAGTATCAAGTCAAGTGACTTTGTAGTCATTTATGCCGCTACTACTATAGTACTGTTTGAAATAAAATACTTATACCTAGTACTAAGCCTGAGCTGCAGTAGGAACCTTGTTTAATTACTTGTGAATCCTGTTGAACTGTGAGTGACTGGAAGTATTGTATTACTATCAACTGTGAGCCTGCGTGAACTGTGGAGCCTTGTGGCTTACTGTTGCGAGGCCCCAAGTGTGTGACCTCTGTGAGAAAGTTGGGATTTACTGATGTATCATCAATTTGCTAGTAGATCACAATTTACTACCATACATCTGTCAATATTCTAGCTTTGGTAAATCCCATCAGCGTAACCTGACTATCTATTGCTTTATCATGTGGTCTGCAATTGTGATATCGATTTTAATTATTATGCATTAGATAAAGCTAGCTAAATCTTTGCCATACTGTGGTCAAATGCCTGATGTAGGACATGATTCGCAGAGCCAGCTGGGGTGAAAAAGATAATTCCACAAGTCATGAATTCCTCCCCGAAGTCTTTGGGCGCATTCATCTCGGTAGGTGTATTGTTTCCTGCCCAGCCCACATACTGCTTACTAGTATGTTGTACCTCAGACCATTGTATCGAAATGCTCAGGCAGAACCTTATGTGTCGTGGCGACGTGACAATGCTTACCTACGACTGGGTGAAGGGAGTCAAGGTGCCCCTTCCTAACTTCAATACTCCTCACCGATGCAGAAACTTTGAGAAAATCTTGAATTGGGTTGATGAGCATAGTCCTAAATCCAGGGTGGTCCGCTTGGAGCATAACGTGGACCTGACTTCCCCTCCTTGATTGCAGTCTCTATTTTCTCCAAATAACGGCTCTCGCATAAATCACGATATGACGAGTCTACTTAGGCTACAAGTTTTCTTGAACTTGTTGTAAAGTCGAATGGAAATCCTATCTCTGTTGAATAAATCAATAATGTCATTTGCAAAACAGATGCCACCTGAACGGAGTACAGTATGAAAACCTGTGGCATATATTATTATTCGGCTGGACTTTCTCATCCGCATCTTGTGTGTTTTAACTTTTAAAGACTCGACCCGAGAACCACGGCCGCTTTCGATGACTGACTTTCCAATCACATTCGTCCTTGGTGGAGAATATGCCTTCTTCATATCTTCCCTGTGTGTGAGTGTCCGAGTTCCCTCTTGAGCCGCCGTTGCTACACGGTTATACTGATGAGGTGAGAAGATTGATATGATACTCGCATGTGTTCATAAACTATTCCAGGTCTGCTCTTTTCTATCCCTCGATGGCATGCACATACACAGTGCATCCAGGCACTGTCGCAGCCACATTTAGATGGAACTGCTTGCCATTCACTCATATCCATGTTCAGTAAATCATGGAGCATTAGGTTCGAACTCGACCGAGTCTTACTTGCACTTCCGATTTCAACTGCGATTGATGAAGACTCTGGCAAGTTATCATACTCTGTTGCAGCGATGTAATGAAACTACAAATTTATATGTGGAATATACTTGGTCCAAGCTACTGTATCGTATGCGCCAGGAGGAAGTGATCGTAAGCTCAAGAACATAAGTACAATTATTGTAACACGTGAAAAAATGTAAAGACACATGCCGAGGATGAAGAGGAAGGCAAAAATTGGCGCCAAAATAGCTTGAATGTTTTGTAGACGGGATGGGACTTCGTCCGATATCAATATGTGGTACTCCAATGATAGTCTGTCCCACAAAATCATCATAGTACCGATGAAAAAAAGAAATAGCGGTGAACATGCCATCCCAGAGGAAGCCACACGCCATAACGTCTGCTCTGTGTGTCTCGGAAACACGAAATTCCAGCCCAGACAATGTATCACTCCAAACACCATTCCACTGATGCATGTGGTGATAGATAAGATCGCAGTCAATCCAGAGGCTGTAGAGCCAGAGTCTATAGGCTGACCGGGGCCAACTAGAAGCTGTTTCAGCGATTGCTGTTTATGTGAACTTGAATGCAAGCAAATCAGAACAAGTTCTGCAAGGAATATTGATGACATACTAGTACTTGTTGGCTAAGCTGTCACCAGGCGGAGGAGCGGTTGTCTCTGAGTCCCAATGAACAATATAAGGACGTCCTATGTCCTTAGGCTTATTCAACCAAAAGCCATAGGAAATGCAGGCCAAAGCGGCTATACCTAGGGTGTCGAGTTCAAGCAATGTTACCGGGAGGTTCTGGGCGTAACGAGCGATGAGCTGGATGACAAACCACACCAGCTGAAGAATGGCGATGCATTTCGATAGCATATCGCCCTTGCTTCGATCTTCTATGTCTGCCTCCGTGATGTTAGGCATCTTCACAGATCCCTCACGAACAAACCGCAAGAGTTCATTGGGTGTAAGAGTGGCCCGCGGCTCACCATCGACGTAGAGCACGAATCCACCCATACATGCGAAGAAGCCGTGCGTCAGTGTCCACCCTATGAAGGCATCGACTTTACGTTAGTTTCTGCCTGACTGAAGAGTCTGAGTATGCAGCTGACCATCGCTTAAACTTCTGCTTTTGCCACGTAACATAACTACCAGCTTCTGCGGTATGGCTCGGCAGTAGCTGCGGGGCTGGGCTTGTTGCACACCAAAGGCATCACTGAATTTCTTTGCAGCATGACGAGCACTCAAAAACTCCAATGTGGCGAAGGCGACCACGACTTCAGGGGCGGACACCGCCATAACCATGAGGCATAACCGACGAACGGTGATTAGAATGACCCAATCGTCAACACCCGGAATGTTCGGATGTATGGCAGTCCATGTGCACGCAAACATAGTTAAGCCACAGCTCGAGAGAATGTCCCACAAGGACCTAGTGTTGCAGGATGGAGAGTCGATGGCATCGAGTGCAAGGATATGGGTATCGTGGAGACCCGGCAGTGAGGCGCGAACAAATGGAACGCAGAAGAGGACAGTGCAAAGTAAGAGGATCATCGTGAAGTTGAGGGCATATGCATCTGTTTATTCTGCTCCCTTTTGATGGATGCAGCCGCGTGTATCAATCCATGCATGATTGGGTGACTTCCTGTAAGGTATTACAGATAAAAGACGACAACTTGACGTCGGCTATTTTACAGACAAATATCTGTAAACCGTAAGATATAGAACACGATTTTTTCCTCAATCTGGGCTCTCAGGCTGTCATGGATATCGAAGCTCTAATGCAGTATGATTTTGCTGATGTAGTTCCAGCGTCTCATCACTCAGTCATGGCGTCTCATGACTGAGTCATGAGACGCTGGAACTACAAGCGGAAGCGCATGGATCTAAGCGTGCGCCACTACCATGGGAGTACTACATACGTGCGTGATCGTCCAAGTTCTGGATCATACACTTAAATTTAAATAATATTCTTCGCCATCAACCAATTGCAACCTTGTTCATGTCTGGTATGACTATCAAGCACGGTGCTGTGATGAGATGCGCTATTAGCTTGAAGTCCAATGTCTCCCTAATTCCGTTTCTCATCATATGCATACCCAGCGTTTCGAGGGGACATTGCCACATGACGACCCCTTCCTAACCATCGCAGAAGAATGCGTAGACATTCTTGCGAATCGTATCGCAAGCGGAGGCGGGATATGGCCCGTCGATATCTTTCCAGCCCGTCAGTCTCTTTTCTTTTCTGTTGTTCAAACTCACATTTTCCGTCCTAGTCAAACACCTCCCTACGTGGTTCCCTGGCGCATCCTTCAAGCGCAACGTCAAAATCTGGAAAGAAAAAATGGAAGAATTCGTAGACCTCCCATACGAATTCCTGAAAAGTGAAATTGTGAGCTCCTCCGATCTTCCTTCCCCTCGCAAAAAAGAATAACTCCCCAACAGAAAAAAGGAACCGCTCGTCCCTCGTTCGTATCCACCCTCCTTGAACCTCCAAAACCCTCCTCCTCCTTTGACGCATCCTTCGACTCCACCACCACCGACGACAATGATGACGAGGCATCCTTCACATCCTCAAGCGACCGCAACTCCTTCTCATCCGACAACACAAAAGACACCGCTACAGACGATCATGACATCCGATGGACAGCTAATTCCATGTATTCAGGTACGTCACCCTCCGCACATTCACATTCACGTCACACTGACCACAACCAACGCAAACTTCACCACCCACACTTGGAAAACTCACTCACCGGGAATAACACGCCAAAAGCCAGCATCGATACAACCATCACAATTCTCTCTCATTTCATCCTCGCGATGGTTCAGCATCCCCATGTACTCCGGCGCGCACAAGCAGAACTCGATGATGTCCTTGGATCAGGGAAAGATGGGCTGGGATCAGGTCACGCGTCGAAAGCAAAGCGTCTGCCCACATTCGAAGATCGCCCAAAGCTTCCGTATTGCGATGCGGTGTTCAGAGAGACACTTAGATGGGGTGTTCCTGTTCCGCTTAGTGAGTTATTCTGCATTGGGTCGGATCGGGACTGATTAGTGTTTTTATTTGCTCGTCTTTCCATCTACTTCGCCATCATCTATCACGTCACCTACCCACGACGCCACCTCAGGCCTCCCACACAGATTAACACAATCAGACACCTACGAAGCCATGCACGTCCCACAAGGATCACTCGTATTCGGGAACATATTGGCTATCATGCGTGATCATGCGTGATCCTGGGTTATATCAAGATCCGGAAGTGTTTGAGCCTGGCAGGTGGTTGGAGCGTGATGTAATCATGGATGTGGAGGAAAGTGGGGATTTGGATGCGGGTGGGGAGGAGTCGGAAGCTCTGAAGGAAAGAGATCCAAGAGCGTTTGTGTTTGGATTTGGAAGACGGTGAGTGAATTTGATTTTTAATTTCGGGTAACGTGGTGTTTGGGGTTTCTTGGTATGGTATCATCTCGGCATCTTCTCCGAGTCATTCATCTACTCCTCAACACTACATTCCATTCTTACCATTCCATCCACCCCGAAACTAACCTACCCACAGTCGTTGCCCAGGAACCCACCTCGTCGAATCTTCAGTATGGCTCTTAATAACCAGCATGCTCGCCACGCTTGATATACGCAAAGCGGGGGATGAGAGGGGCGTAGAGATCCGATCGAGCCTGTTGTTAGGTTTGAGAATTCTGTCTTTAGGTGCGTTTTTCAATCTTGTTTTTGGGTGGGTCTTTGCCTTCGTTTTTACTTGGGGCTTGCCTGTGTTTGGGGTTGTTGGCTCAGCACGATCCGAGGATGCGCTTTTTTGCGTTTTCGTTACACTGTGTTTTTATGACCTTTCTATTCCTTTCTCCCCTTCTTTTTTTCTCACTCACTCGTTCCTTCCTTCCACCTACCTCACCCCACCTCCATCCCAGCACCCACCAAACGAGCGTTAATCATTCTCTTCATCCTACAGAACCCCAAGCCCGTTCGTGTGCGATATACGTCTAGGAGTGAGGAAGCACTAGGATTGATTATGGAGGGGGAGTAGCTTGGTTGCGTGTGGTGGGTGCGCAGTTTACAAGTGTGCAGGTTGGGGTGCTGATTGTGACCGTGCTAGAATCCTGTACCGATTGATGTGTACTGCGCGTGTTCTTGCTAGGGCCTAGAGCCTCTTGAGTGAAAAAGTATACAAGTATCATATCATGCCATTATGAAGCTCGTATCGTGTTCGTGTATGGTAACTTACTTGGGTCGTTTTGGGCGAGGACTGAATAATGACAATGAAGAAATGCTGCAAGGTTCGTGGCGTTTCTCCTGTGTCATTATTTAGTTAACCTTTCTGTATCATACTAGAGTGGGGGACCCCTAGGCAAGGGGCGGAGTAGCTTAGTCAGCGGCCACTCAACTTTCGGGCTTGTCACTTTGTCGTAGCGTCTGAGTGCTCTTCCCCATTTCAAGCTCAAGTTCTTGCCTTGCTCGCGACACGCAGGCTCATGGTCGCAGATACACCGCACTCAAGGGCGAAATTACTCGAAACACTCAAATCTTGCCAGATGAAGTACTTGTCATATGTACAGCGAGGGTGAACCACCTTTACAGTAGTACGTCGTAACTTCTGTGCGACATCCAACTTATTATAACTCGTGGTCCAGAGCCAGTGAATGTTAATATCAATGTCCACTGGATTCGGACCACGAGTTACATCTGCATCAAGCCCCATCCGTGCCACACGCGTCCGCCCAAACCCCATCCATGCCTCCGTAGTGCCGTGTCAAGCCTACCCATGCCGCGTCAATGCTACGTCAAACTTGATTCACCGCGTCAAACTCAAATATGCCGCGTCACCGCCGCGTTAAACCTCAATATTCAATCAGATTCATGCCTGGTCAAACTTTATCCATGCTGCGCTAAGACCGCGTCAAGCTCAATAATTCCGCGTCAAGGCCGCGTTGAACCTCGCTGAGAGTCGTACGTGAATGTTGCTCAGTGCCACGTCACGACTCACGACCGCGCGTGTCAAATGATTCCAGCATCCCACTCATGTTACACAGCCTTACGCTCTGTCGAGTTGTTATTCTGATAACTTGAACACGTCTTGTGTCAAATACCTATTGCGATATATTGACTTTTCACCGTGTAATCTGTTCCAACCATGTGCATTTGTTCGACTTGTTGTGTTGGGAACAATTCGGAGTCTCTGTCCATCGGATTGATTACTAATATCATACTGGCAGAAGATGCGGGTGATTTCATTTTAAATGAAGCGGAGGTACTTGGGCCTGGTTGTTGTACGACGATGGATGTGATAACGTCGCAGTGTGCAATTGGATTATCATATATCAAAGATCAAAGAATTGAACTAAGGACTGGGTGCGCACGCACCGCTAAAATATATCAACAATACCGATGAAAGTCGGCAGTAAGCCCTCCGCAATTGAGTAGGCATCTAGAGCTATATGATGTAAGGGCGCATATCCGCCGGCTCGGTCGTCATTGTGTCCACCACGTAATGCTATGTTGTTTTGCTCTGGGTCTGTCCTGTTCTTGCTTGTGCAAGGTCGCGTCATGCGATGGCTGTTTTTCTGTCTCATCCTGTTCGCATCTTTTCGTTCTTGCAGCCGAAGGGGAGTCCTTGTAAGGTGAAAAGGACAATAAAAAATCCATTAACTAACCAAGTCACAACCAACCGACACCATGGCTAAGGGAATTCAGGGGCAAGTGCTCAAGCCTGAATAATAACGAATGGTGCGGTCTTCGAGTCAGGCGCAAAAACACCTCACGCTTCTGCCCCCCTCAGCTCCCTAAGTAAACGGGGTAGCAAATCCGTTTGTTCTTACACAATGACCAGAGGAGATAAGTTTTGCCTGAATTCTCGTCGTGCAGATTGACCAACGAACCAAATCACTGCCATGCCTGAAAATCGTCCCCGTGTCTAAGGGAAGCGTTCGAGCTCGAAGTACTGGATAGCAAAGGGAAAAGCAGCATCGCACAAGCACCTCGACTTCAGGACCCAGGTGCCAGTGATGCTCACTTCTGTTCTTCCAGCTCCTTACATAAGTAAATGAGTGAAGTGACATCGAGCGTAGCTTGTAAGATAACGTCACCGTGTGCCTTGCGACCATGGACAGGAGTTGGCACTATGTAGCTCAGCTTATTACGAATGACCGGAGCGGATGGGTTCTGCCTAAACTCTCGTCGTGCAACATTATCCACCATGGGTAACCATTCTGATGACCCGTATGCTGCCACAACACTAGTAAGCATTATCTTTCGCAATAGTATAAAAGCGACTCATCTTCCTCCACCTTAAAGAAATTATTCAAGCTCCTCAGCAGACACACAAACAATGGTTTTCTCCTTCCTCGCCGTTATTGTTGCGTTGACAGCGTCTATGTCTGTTGTCAGTGCATGTGGCCAACACGGCAGCGCTTGCAATGTCAACACTGACTGCTGCACCAAGCAAAATTTGGTCTGCTCTCCAACTGCGGTAGGGGTAGTTTGCTTTGCATCCAGTTTTCACATGCTGACTCGCCTTTTGCGCTTTGTAAAATCAGGCATCAGGCCAAATCTGCATTTATAATCCCCACAAGTGAGCAGGCCGAATTGCATGTTGGTAGCTACACATTTGTGAGTCATGTTTCCGCTTTCGTATTGCCAGTGCTGTTGTTGATCGAACGATCCATAGGACGCTGCTGATTGTAGAGGCGATATTGGGTTAAAGTAGTGGGCAATATGAGTGAATGAGGTATTTGCGTACCATGGATTGGCCATAAGAATGCGTGCAGCTGAAAGCCGTGTGGCTTAATCAGATTAATTGTCCACTTTTTCACCGTCTGTTACTTGTTCACTTGACGAGGCATGTAGTCGTTCATACCGCTTTCTATGTCAGTCTCGTTTAACCGTCGAGTTGAGCTCGACAAGAAAGTGAAAGCACATACACACTTGTTGTTTTGTGCATTGAGCGCACGTAGGAGGGGTGGGGACTTGCTGCGAGTACTGTCCTAGTAAATAACAATGAGTGATGAATAACAATGAAAACCTACATGGAGTGGGATCGAACTGTTAGTCCGGGACTCCGACTCATGAATGAGGTAAATGTGAACTTCAGCACATGTGCAGTATTTCCCCCTAATGGAACTTTGGAAAACTCTCAGCAAATTCACGTCGTAGGGAGGCTCAAGCACATCGAGGTTTAAATCTAAGCATGCGCCACTACCGTGGGAGTCGAAGACTCCTGGATCGGCCATAAGTCAAATGTATGTCAGCTAAAAGAGATCATGATACAGTCAATGATATGGAAGCTGCTTGCCGACGGTGTGAGTTGGAAAATATATGGCGTTTCCGGGCGTATTGTGGACAGTCGAACAGGTAGTGATGGATAGTTTCATCTACGCTGGGGCATTTGGTGTAGACAGAACCCGGGCTTGTACTAGTAGTCCAAAATGGTTTGATCACATGGTACATCATGATCTTCGATCCAGCCACAAACATGAAAGGCTGGAATAAGAACGATTGATCAACGGTTACAATATCTTGTAGCTTGTCGTAGGGTTTGCAATGAATTTGACGATTGATACAAGTAGGCAGAGTAAGCAAGTTTGAATGCACAAAGCTGTGGCTGCGACGTGAGGCGGAAACTTTCTGAGGATATCGGATTAGCCTAGAGCGCGGAAAATACTGAATGTGATTCTGCTATCGATTCCGAGGGTACATGGCCAGACTATATACATTTGCGAGTAGCACAAGGGCCAAACTGAGGATGAGTGATGGACACCTGATAATGGGGTTTCGATTGGATGTATCATTGTGCCTAAAATGTGATACATGCAGTCTCGATGTGCTCCAATTACAGATGCATTCCCTGTTCGTGTGGCGTTCAGAATGACTCAGAGTCATGTTAGAATCTGGGTAACTGGTGAGCGTTAACCTGGGATGGCGCAACAATTCAATTTGCAGTGATCTCGAGCTTGCTGTAGAAATGGAAGAACCAAGTCGATGTGTTTGCTCGTATCATCCACTGAAATATGGCGACGAGCCTGAGACATGTGACATATTCTAGCGGGCTAGGTGAAATTTTGAAATTATTGATACGGTCGTGACGCGCCCAGTGTGACGTGGCACAGCGTCACAAATCCTAAGGCTTAGGGTCACGGTACAGATCATGTTCAAAGTTCAAACACCATCTTATGTCGCTCGAAATTAATTCCACTGAACAATTTGAATCCTCCTTAAAACGTTAATGATCAACACATGTGCATGAGTGTCCATCTGCGTACAGGCCCCGGAGTGCTGCACTCACTTCTCACCATATTTACAGTGCTTGTCCGATCCGTGTTCGTACTGACTACTCGGGAAATTGGAATGTAGCATGCATCTTGTGTTTGTCTTGTATTGCCTCCAATTATTGATCTAACGTTGGTTTTCGGACGGAGTGTGAAGCATTGTCTCACTGTCAAGCCTTCACCTCACCTTGTCAAGTCCGATACAGCCTCTGCACTTTGTACTACCATGTCAAGCCTCATTCAGGCTGGGTAAAACACCACTCATACTACGATAAGTTCTCCCCAACATCTTCGCAGCCTCTGTACTAATGTCAACCTCCACACCTACCTATGTCGCGTCAATGCCTCGTTAATGCCATGACATTGCCTCGTCACTAGTCACTGCCGCGCCACACCTAGTGACCTACCACATACCGCGTCAAACCTCACCTTGCGCATCAGCACTTCAACTGTCAGTGTAACTTAGGTATATTTTCAACCTGTCATAATAATTGATGTTACATCAGGCCTTTTTTGATATCATG
The DNA here is from genome assembly GCA_016647755.1 of Suillus subluteus. NCBI lineage: Eukaryota > Fungi > Basidiomycota > Agaricomycetes > Boletales > Suillaceae > Suillus > Suillus subluteus. The sequence continues at coordinate 813,287 of JABBWI010000024.1, forward strand.
CAATTCACTTCGTTCGGTCCCATGGGGGCTCACCTGACAAATGTCGAGATCGCCATACGTCGCCCGACAGCAGCTCTCTTGCTCCAACTATGTCCAAACCTCTCCTCGTTAACAATCCGCATAACATCTGAGCTAATAGATGTCTTAGAGCCACTGACGCACCAAAATCAAGTACTTATGCGTTGTGCATGACACTTATACCACGTGCCCTTTATCCGACCTGTCCGATGCTCTCTCGTTGCTCAACTTGCGCGTGCTGGAAGCTCACTCCAGTTTCAGAACTTACAGAATATCATGACCCGATAAGCAATTGCTTAGATTTTTACACGGCCAAAGTGCCCCATAGAGAGACTGGTCTTCAGTGACTGGGCGACGATGACAGACATGAAATACGTTGCCCTCTTTCCTCTCCTCGACATAGTAGTGTATCTCAGCCTGTTTCAATGCTTATACTGTGACAACGCAATCGATTGTGTATGATTCATGCACATATGTGCCTCACGAGAAATTCCGAGTATTTGACTTGGTGTGGGAGGAAGGATCAACCAAATAGAATTGCTGCAGCTGTGCAATCGAATGGGACTGATGATAATAGGATATTCGCAAAGTCAACAGTTCATCGTGCCGAAACATCCTAAAGAAATCAGACTAGTCATGGAACTGTCTTTAGTTAGTGGCCACAAATTACTGACAAACGCCTTGCAATCTGCATCGCGACTGTCAACCGAAGCTTTGTTCCTAAGAATGGGATCAGACGCAGCACACTAGTTGAATTGAGGTATAATACCGCTTGCCCGCATCAGGAACACAAGCGCAAAGATCGTTATGACTACCTTCGTATTACTAAACCAGCCTGAGGGTAAGCACTCGAGCTTGAAGTGCTGAATAGCACAGGGAGCGACCTTGCACAAGCACCTCGACACCAGGTCTGCACTTCCATTTTTCCAAACAAATGAGTGGAACAGGTGGATGCTTCTGTTTTTCCAGCTCCACAAGTAAACGAATAAAGCGAATTCTGTTCATCAACATGAGAGTAGCTGAGGGGCTACGTTACCATGGGCCCTACTTTCAAATAAAGCTGTGAAATATGACGCCGTAAAAGTTCTGCCGGTAGTGCGCAGGAGTCACTAGCTCAGCTTCTCATGAGATGACCAGAAGAGATAGGTTCTGCCTAAGCCATTCTGCCAAATAGAATGCTGGCTGAACCACTAAGCATGATCTTTCGCGAATATAAGAGCAAGCTATATTCCTACCATCTACTTCCCCCCGAAGAGATTTTTGGAGCACTTCAGCAGTTCATACTACCTCGCACGAACAATGCGTTTCTCCTTCCTCACCGTTATTGTTGCGCTGACAACATCTATAAAGCTTGTCAGTGCATGTGCGGGATATGAGGAGTCTTGCGTCCACGACGCTGACTGCTGCAATATACATGATATCTGCTCTGTCGTTGTAAGTAGGAATAGTTTGCATTGTATCAAATTTTCACTTGATGACTCACCCTCTGGGCCTCGTAATATCAGCCGATTGGTGATAAATTATCTAAAGTATGCTATCCGCCATAGTAGCGATTAGCCCCGAAGAGGAGGCCGTCATATTTGCACGTAGCAACACGTTGGTGTGTCATGTTTCCGCTTTCCCATCGGTGCGGTTGTTGATGGAATGATATGAAGTTCGCTGCTAATTGAGAAATAGATGGAGGCGATGCCGCAAAGTGAATGAAGTATTTGCGCACTTGTTGATCTAGGTGTAAACAGAACCCAGGGCTGTAATCCGAAATGGTTTGACCACATGGCCGGTTCACCATCTTCGATCCAGTCATAAACATGAAAGACTGGAATAAGGATGATCAACGGTTACAAGACCAGCATGTTGTAAGGCTGGCAATGAGTTCATCGAGGAATGATGATCGATACAAATAGGCAGAGTAAACACATTTGAGTCGCAACGTGAGACGGAGACTTTCTGAGAATATCGGACTTGATTGGAGCGAGGAAAATACTGGGCGTAGTCCTGGATCCGAGGGTACATGGCAAAACTGAGGATGCATGATGGACACCTGATGGTGATTGTGCCTAAAATGTGATCAACATATCAGTTCGCGTCATCCACTTTGAAATATGGAAATGAGACATACATATTCTGGCTCCTCTGTCATCACAGAAGAGAACATGCTGAACACTAGCACATCCATGCAGTTCCACACACTACACAGCAGATGGTTGCCGATGTCTTAGGAGCTTGGTCAACTCTCGCACGCGCATGTCCATTGGACGTGTTCTTGAGGCTCCTGAAAAGTATATGCATATATGATGGGCGCACCGTGTTCGTAGGCCTATTTTTTCAGTGAGTACATTTAGTATGTCCTTGTAGTGCGTTTTCGACGTATCAGAGGGTGCGGTGAAGTTATTTACTTGTGATTGGTTTGGATTTTGCTGTCCTCACTGTGCTGAAGACTGAAGCACAAGGCTAGATTGACAATATTAGACAAACATGAAAATTGACAAACTAAACGAGCGCGCTATCACATTGACATGAGATTTGTGGTGTAGGGCCTAGTTACATTGGCTGGAACTTACTGGCGGGCCTTGTGAAATTTAACGCGGTCGTGACGCGCCCAGTGTGACGGCACTGTCACAAATCTTAGGAACGTTCAAACACAACCGTTTTATGTCATTCGAAATGAATTCCACCCAAGTTGAACGTTGCAACGTTGAATCCCCGTTAATGATCAGCATATGTATGAGTGTCCATCTACGTACAGGCCCTGGAGTGCTGCATTCATTTCTCACCATATTTGCAGTGCTTGTCCGATCCGTGTTCGTACTAGTCACGGTACACAGGAAATTGGAATAGTGTGCATCTTGTGTTTGTCTTGTATTGCCTCCGATAATCATTGATCTATTGTTGGTTTTCAGACGCAGTGTGAAGTGTTGTCTCACTGTGTCGAGCCTTCACCCACCTTGTCAAGTCTGATGCAGCCTCTGCACTCTGGAGTCTCTGCCACTACTACCATGTCAAGCCTCATTCAGGCTGGGCCACGACAAGCTCCCCCAACATCTTCGCAGCCTCCGTACTAATGTCAGCCTCCACACCTACTTACCACATACCGCGTCAAACCCCACCATGTGCGTCAGCACTTCAACTGTCAGTGTAACTTAGGTGTATTTTCAGCCTGTCATAATAATTGATTTTACATCAGGCCGCTCTTCGATACCATGCGCTTCACTTCGTTTGGTCCCATGGGGGCTCGCCTGACAAATGTTGAGATCGCCATACACCCGAAAGCAGTCCTCTTGCTCCGACCATGTTCCAACCTTTCCTCGTCAACAATCCGCGTAACATTTGAGCTAACAGACACCTTAAAGCCACTCTCACACACCAAAATCCTGTACTTATGAGTTGTGCATGACACTTATACCACGCGCCATTTATCCGACCTGTTCGATGCTCTCTCGTTGCCCAATTTGCGCGTGCTGGAAGCTCACTCCAGTTTCAGAACTTACGGAGTGTAATGACCCCATGAGCTGTTGGAGGCACTTTTTGCACGGTCAAAGTGACCCCTGGAGTAACTGGTTTTAGTGGTTGGGTGATGATGACAGACGTGGAGCGAGCGGAATACGTTGCCCTCATTTCCTTCCTCGACGTAGTAGTCGATCTCAGACTGTTTCAAGGCTTATACTGTGACAATGCGATTGATTGTGTATTATTCATGCACATGCATCTCACGAGAAACTCCAAGTACTTGTCCTGGTATCGGGGGAAGGATCAACCAAATAGAAATGCTGCAGCTGCGCAATCAACTTGAACTGATCATAATAAGATATCCGCAAAGTCATGAGTTCATCGGGCCGAAACATCCTAGAGAAACCAGACTAGCTGTGGAATTGACTTTAGTTTGTTGCCACAAATTACTAACAAACGCCTTGAAATCTGCCTTACGACCATCAACCGTCGGGTTTTGTTCTTGACACTATTTGAATTGAGGGAAACGCGCAAAGATCTACACAGCACGTTACGACTATCTTCGTATTGCTAGACCAACCTGAGGGTAAGCACTTCGACAGCAGGCCTGCGCTTCCGTTTTTCTAACTGCACAGGCAAACGAATGAAGTAGGTGCGTGCTTCTGTTTTTCCACCTACAGAAGTAAATGAGTTGAAGTAAAGTCTGTTCATTGACATGAGAGTAGCTGTGGGATTACGTTGCCGTGGGCCCTACTTTCAAATGAAGTTGTAATATGCGACCCCGTAAAAGTTCTGCTGGCAGTGGGTGGGAGTCGCTAGCTGAGCTTCTCACGAGATGACTGGAGGGGATCACTTCTGCCTAAACTATTCCGCCAAACAGAATTCTGGGTAAGTATAAGAACAATCCATCTTCCTACCTACCGTCCACGTCACCCCAAAGAGGTTTTTCGAGCACCTCAGCGGTTCATACCACCTCGCATAAATAATGCGTTTCTCCTTCCTCGCCCTTATTGTTGCGCTGACAACATCTATAACGTTTGTCAGTGCGTGTGCGCCAGTGGAAGCGCCTTGTATACATGACAGTGACTGCTGCGATAAAGAGGATAAATGCGTTCAAACTGTAAGTAGGGGTAGTTTGCTTTGCATCAATTTTTCACTTGATGACTCACCCTTTGGGCCTTGTAATATCAGGAGGATGGTGCTCAAATGTGCTATCATAAAGGCGATTAGCCCCAAAGAGGAGGCCGTTAAATTTGCACGTAGCAACACACTGGTGGGTCATGCTTCCGCTTTCCCATTGGTACGGTTGTTGATGGAATAATATGCAGTTCGCTGCTGATTGGGAAATGGATAGAGGCAATGCCGCAAAGTGAATGAAGTATTTGCGCACTTGTTGGTTTTGGTGTAAATGGCACCCAGGCTTGTAATCCGAAATAGTTTGACCACATGACCAGCACACCATCTTCGATCCAGCCACGAACATGAAAGACTGGAATAAAGACAATCAGTGGTTTCAAGACCATCGTCTTGTAAGACTGGCAATAATTGTCCTGCATAGAGTACATCTCTCAACGGACATAAATTGGACAAAAAAAGGCTGGCAATGGGTTCGACAATCGATACAAATAGGCAGAGTAAACCCGTTTGAACGCACTGAGTTGTAATTGCGACGTGAGACGACAACTTTCTGAGGATATCAGACTTGATTGGAGCGGGGAAAAGATCGTGATATTGAATCCGAGGGTACATGACCGGACTATATACATACATCTGCGAGTGGCTCAATGGCCAAACTGAGGATGGACACCTGATGATGGGGGTTCAATTGGATGCATCATTGTGCCTAAAATGTTATCTTTACCAGTGAGTCATCCATGCAGTCTCGATGTGCTCCGATTACAGATGATTCCCAGTTCGTGGCGTTCAGAATGGCTTATGTCGAAATATTGGTAACCATTCTATGGTAAGTTGGTAACTGGTGAGCGTTAGCCTGGGACGGCGCAGCCTACAGTCACTGATCTCGCGTTTACTGTAGAAATGGAAGTCAATATATTGGTTTGTGTCATCCACTTTGAAATACGGAAATGAGACATACATGTTCTGGCTCCTCTGTCACCATAGAAGAGAACATGCTACACACTAACATATACATGTAGTTCCATGCACTACACACTGCACAGCAGATGGTTGCTGATGCTCTTGGGACCCTCGCACGTGCGCGTATCCATCGGACATGTTCTTGAGGCTCCTGAAAGGTATATGCATATATTATGGGCGCATCGTGTTCATAGGCCATTTTTTTCATTGAGTACATGTACGTATGTCCCTGTAGTGTGATTTCGACGTATCAGACTCCAGAGGGTGCGGTGAAGTCGTTTACTTGTGATCGGTTTGAATTTTGCTGTCGTTGCTGTGCTGTTAGGTCGAAGGCTGAAACGTACTCGCACCTGCATCGACAATATTATTAGACAAACATCAGAATTGATAAACCAAACGAGCGCAGTGACTATATATATATCGCATTGACTCGATATTTGTGGACCATGTACTACTATCGAAGTCACCTGGCAGGCCTTCAAGGCTGTGGGAAAAGACCTGGTTCCCCAAAGCGGGCTCAATTGCCCACCGCCATTATGCACATTACTTATATATATAACACGTCGACTGCAGTCGTGCAGCGCACGCTCAAACAAAAGGTTCCCAGACCAGACCTACTACGTCGTACACGGTAAGTGAGCCTCCTCCTCCCTACCCACTACCTAACCTCAATTCCATCTAAGATGTCAACAGAACCACCCACCGCGCCTAACGATTTCTCAGCGGAAACCCTCATCCGCTCCTTCATGACAATCATCCTCTCCGAAATTGGGGACAAAACCTTCTTCATCTCTGCCATTCTCGCCATGCGCCATCCTCGCCTCGTCGTATTCCTGGGCGCTATTGCTTCCCTTGTGCTTATGTCTATGCTGTCAGCGTCGCTGGGTCATATACTACCCACGCTTTTACCCAAGAAATGGACTCAGATCATGGCTGGGGTGCTGTTTTTGGTGTTTGGGAGTAAAATGGTGATGGAGGCAAGGGAGATGGGGGGAAAGGGGAGGGAAAAGGTTGAGGAAGAGATGAGAGAAGCAGAAGAGGAGATAGATGGGGACAGATTTGATGTGGGGGATGGTATTCCGCTTCAACGACTCGAGGAGGGGGAAGCAGCCCCTTCATCCCCCGATGCGCGAAAACAGAAAAAATTGGGTTGGGGTATCGCGGAAGGCGCGAGGAATTTTTGCAGTCTTATCCTTGGGCCTGTTTTCGTGCAGTCCTTTGTGCTTACTTTCCTTGGGGAGTGGGGGGATAGGAGTCAGATTGCTACGATTGTTTTAGGTGCTGCTCATGTGAGCTCTATTTTTTTCTTTCTTAGTTCGAGGACCTGTGTTGACGAGGCGCGTTTTTAGAATGTGTATCTTGTGGCACTAGGGACGATCCTTGGCCATGCATGTTGTACAGCGCTAGCTGTCGTAGGAGGGCGGTATGTATCGAGTAAGATATCGGTCAAGCATGGTGAGTCATTTATTTGCACCTGATTATTGTCCTTTGCCTCGGAATACTATCATACCCTCATGCGTTTATTCGACGCTCGTCGTCTATCATTACTCCCTATTGCGCATGCCATTCCTGCTGTGCTTGCTGCATTTAACCTGCCGCTTTGTTTCATTTGTTCCGAATTTCTTGTTTGTCGTCCATTTAGAAGCATCGCAGCTGACCCAGCATTGCAGTGACCCTAGGAGGCGCAGTTCTTTTCCTCATATTCGGCGTCATCTATCTCTACGACGCGCTTGCTACTTCTGCAGAAGAATTCTTGATACCCACTAACCCTGCAGGGGAGCCGTGAACCAATGCATATCTATGTTTGGGCTGTGCCAACGCGCATACACGTATCTTACCAGGACTCGTCCTGCCGCTCCTTATCACGCTCCTTCGCAAGCCCTAGCATGTCTATACTTTCCATTTGGGCGGACAAGTACCATCATTGCTGCCCTTCGCTTCCCTCCGTAAAGTTATGTACACCTTACATCCTTCCATGTGTCCTTCCACTCATATCCACCCATATAAGAAAATGAACCAAAAGTTAAGTAGAACTTCTTCCCTCTCAAGCATCGAAAGTGATTGGACAGTTTGTACCACATTGGGCCTGGTTGTGGGCGTTATCTGTTGGCCAGTTCATGCTTAGCAACCTTCCACCCAAATTGATATCCCTCTCCCCCTTCGCTTGCTTTCGATGCGGTCATTTCATCTGAACGAGGCGAAGAAGAGGTCGAGGAGTATGTTTTTGGGAGACGCGGCATCTTCGACCCGAATGTGGTTCCCTCATCCAAGACTGCGAGAAATCGGAAAAGGCGTCGTGCGAGGCGCAAGGATATTTTGCATGCAGTCAGTCTTGTATTGGGTCCATTTAATTTGGTCGTTAGCGCTTACTTTTACTGCTGCTCATGTGAGCGTTTTACAGGTTTCACTTAGCATGTTAAATTCGTTGACCACTGCATGCTGGCTGTGGAGGAGGCCGTTGTATGTTGACTAAACTTAAATAAGTGTGGTGAGCCATGTTTTTTCTGCCCACTTACTGTCCTTTTACCTCGGAATAATATCCGACTTGTGCGCTCATTCCACGCCATGACCTATTAATATTATTACTCGCCGTTCTCGCTGTGCTCGCCATATTCCACCTGCCGCCTGGCGCTCTCGCAGCCTATTTGTTAATTTCCCGTCCATCTATTAATCAAGAGGCCGAACTGACCTAGCGTTTGGAATTGCAGTGACCCTAAGAGGCTGAGTTGTTGTCCTCATGGAACATCATCCACCTCTGTGATTCGCTCGCCATCTCGGTACAAGAATTCTAGATACCTATCAGCCCAGGTGGCAAGTCATGACGCCTCGATGATTGGATGCGCCGATATATTTTAGCTTGGTGCAGTGGGATGCAGTGATCGACACGTTAACGCCATTGGCCTTCATGGCCATCAAGCAATCGGCCCCGGGTGCCATCTATCAAGCTTGCACTTGAATGTGTTAGTATACCAGCACAGACATATTTATGATTTAGTTACGTGACCAGACACATTTGTGAGTTGTTCTTAGTAGCTGTATTTTATTCGACACCCTATTCCATCCTGCATATACATGCATTGCCATGACGAAGATTCTACTGCACAGCATTGATACCAGGTACCTGTGCCTTGGCCGTGCCAGCTATAAATCTTGTAGAATGAAGCTCTTGTCATGTCACTCATGTGTGAAAAGACAAAACTGTAATAATGGGGCGGCGGCGAACAATGCGTGGCCTGCCATGGAACAAAGGTAACAAAAGTTGCAACTGCGTATATGAATGACAATAGTATTGGAAGGAAAATGGCACGTTCAGTGGCCGCGATTGTTCTGTGGTAGGGCGCTTGCCAGTTTCACTTCCAAGGACCAACACAGCAACCAAACAGCAACCGCCAACGTTAACTGAGACCTACTGCCACAGTGGGACCCGAACCGGTCTATGGATGGGCCAAATCGACGACCTTCTGTCGAAGACGCCCAAGAACAATTGCCGGTTTGGCGGCAGTGCAAACCCACAGCTTTCCATAATGCGATAACAAGTTATTAGCGCCATCTTCTCCAATGGACACTCTCTCTCGCCACAAGTCCTTCCTCTTAGCCGGTGCCGTTCTTTTACTTGCTTCCATTTTCACCCCACAAACAGACCATCCTACAGAGGACATTGTTCCTGTAGAACCGCATATAAATACAGAGGGAACGGTACGTCGTTTTTCGTACCCTTATCACTCCCTACCATTACCAATCGATTCAGAAGCTTATCATCTCCATTAGTTACCTACTACAACATCTCATTCGATGAATCCATCCTCCGGGAAGTCGAGCGCAGATTCCGAGGCGATAAACGTGGATGCAGGCACTCTTCCGCATGACACAAAGCTCGACCCCGAGTGCGTTCCAAACCTAATATCCATGTTACTCTCTCACTTAAAATTATCCCCAGTTGTATATTCTGCAAGATCGTCAGAGGGGAAGCACCGAGTTTCAAAGTATACGAGACGAAACACAGGTACGCTGCCTATCAGTCAATCACCGTTCAATCACCAATGCCACACTTTAAAAGTCTCGCTTTTCTCGCGAAGCCTCCTGTTTCTCATGGGCATACTCTTATCATACCCAAATGTGTGTACCCATTCAATCTAGGCGAATTTGCGTTAAACAGTTGGGTCAGACCACTCCCGGACATTAACAGATCCCGGACTCCCGGATGAGTTCCTCGCGGACGTTGGTCCTATAATGAAGAAGATAGCAGTTATGAACGGCGAAGATTCATACAACATCATCCAGGTATGCCCCTCCCCACCTGCAATAGCTCTTGCTCTCTTCGTTCGCGCACTAAGTTAACACGATAATCAGAACAACGGCAGGACAGCCGGGCAAAGCGTTGACCATGTACATTTCCACGTTGTGACGAAGCCAGTGAGCCAACCTGCTCAAGGACTCGTCCTAACACCCGAGAGTTGGCCTTCGTACCCTACGACCGATGAAGAATACGCTCACGACGCAGACCAAATGAGGCAGATCGGTAGAAATCATGGGTTCCCGGGCGTTTCGGCTTAGAATTTGTGGTTTGAGGTATGGTGCGATGTGCAGTTTCGACAATTGTATCGTGGCCAACGCCGAACTTATATTGTTCGATGGGATGGAGATTTGCGGAAGTAGTTTATTGAGGTTGTGGGTTTGTTGTCGTGCGAGGGGTGTTAAGGTAATCTTGTATGATTTTTCCCTTGGCTGTCTGCAGATATCCGTCGCAGTATACAATGAACCTAGGCAGCCAACACCCATGTATTCTTAATTTTCATTCTGAATCAGTCATTTTTCTTGTAGTATACGATACCTAAAGGCCCCTAGTGGGTACATGGAGATGACATGAACGTGGAGTGCTTCGTGACAGTTTTGACTTCATACATGGCTACACCGTAGATAACAAATCGAAAAGGTCAGATTGGTCTGAGTGCACTTGCTACAAAAAAAACTTCGTAGATCATGGAACGCGAACAGTCAACGTTTCAAACTTCTGTCGCTCTCACAGACGTCGTCGGCGATGCCATCTCTCCTCCCGTCCACGTTCTGTAATGCCCCATCCCTACACCATCAATATGATACTGCTCGCCAACCAGCTCTTTAACAGCAACCATCAAACGATCGAGTCGAGTGATAATTCCGAAGGCGGTGGAAACGCCAACACAGAATGTCCTGCAACAAAGCATGACAACATCTCGAATCGAAAGGAGATGAGAGACTCACAGGTACTGCAAATTCTCCAACGTTTCCACAGTGAACATCCGCGGTAATCCGTAATTGTCTTCTGACTCCTCATGCACCACGTTCAAGCCATGATGCCTGATCATGAACCTGTCAAGTAATGGGCATGGGGTAATTTGAGGCAAAGGTGAGCCTGTGCGCAGTGCATTGGAGATGAGACCTAGGAAGGGACGTGAGGTTACCACAGGTAAAGGTGATTAGAAAGCATACTGATAACAGCAAGTACATCGCCTTGGAAATCCGAATCAAGCATCCGCGTCCAGCGCAGGAAGGCATATGCCCAAGTGGGTTCCAGGTGATGCACTATGGACATCAAATGACACAGTTAATATGCGATTTGCCTGTTTTTGATTAAAAACACAAGATCGTCGTAAGATATAGACACTCACGTTTGAATCTCCAATATCTTGTGATACCTCTCAGCAGGCCATTTTCCGCGCAGCGAAAACTAGTGAATCAACGTATGTAAAGGTCTATATCTGGAATTGTCTTGGGGACATAGGGCGAAGGATCATATGAAAGGAAACATCGCTATATATAATGGTCATTCTTGTCAGCATAGTGGAGAACGTACTTCAACGGAACTCGCCAACGTTTCGAAAGGCGAAGTTGAACCAATTTGAAATTGAGGAGAGCTTACTCAGCAACTATACTCGCACTTCTCACAGGTCCCAGCTGAGCGGATGTGCAGTTTCTTCTTTGTTCATTTTTCGATCGTCCAACAACGTCGAGTTCGGCATAGCTCGCGCATCCTTACTATCGTTCTTTGCTCCCACCTACCACTCCCCTTTATTATACACCGTTAATCCACGTGGTATAATTATCAATGCCAATTTATTGATTGTCTCGGCCTGTCACTCAAGAGTCGACTCGTAAGCAGGTTTTCCCGCCCTCCCAGCGGCTCCACCTGCTTGCGTCCCACCCCGAGCTAAGACTCGGACCAGCCCAGCACCTTAGATCGTATCACCGACTCCTTATAACACCAGACAAAGCTGGACCTTCAACAAGCCAGTATCGCCTGACAAGCATGTCTGAAGTCAATTTGATGAGTGCTGCATACATTCTTCTGGTCGTAGCTTCAAGCTGCCTGTTTTCCTCCTCATCAATCCCAGTGCGCGATCATATCCAACGATGTTCAATAACCTCGATAGTCTCAAATCTAACCCACAAACAAGTCAAGGCCCTCGTTTGGTTTTCACAGCGGGGCCCTGAGGTTCGTGGAATATCAAGTTGGTCTGGTCCGCTTGCCACGAAGCTTCGTTATGAAGTCAACAGGTGGCTGGGTCAGATGCATCTCTGCAGAGTTGACATCGGTGGCTTTCTTTTGTCGAACTCGTAGTTTTGGGAGAGACATTCTTGTAATTATATTTATTGAAATTGAGATCTCTCGCTATTTGAACCTGAGCTCACACCAGGATATCTGCAAACTTCATCGTTATATATATCGTGGGTTGACTTCACTGATTACTTCATGTTGCTTTGAATATGTACTAATAATAGATTGAGGTCTGTCTTGGTATTTCTGTATCCTGCAGGGAATAGTTGATGGCTCTGCAATCTACAGTTATATCTGGAAACAAGTTGGATTGCTGCAAGCTAGTCAACTCTCAAACTACAGGTTGTATGTGAGCTATTATAACTTTGGTAGTGCAGACGGCAGCATCTTGTGTTCAAACCAATGGCACTTCATTCTCACCTGCAAAGCACCCAGCGATCACATTTGGCTCCAAGGCAACAGACTGGGAAATACAAATAGAAGTCAAAATTAGGTGTACATATGGGAGAGGATACAATTTCAAAGTCTGAAATATGGAAAGTTACCTGCCTGGCAACAGGCTGCACATAACCATGGCTGGATGCTACATGCAAAGTCATTAGATTAATGCGCTAATCAACAAGCTGGGAGTACATACAAAATCTATCATATGCCAATATGCATGAACACTATGCACTGGTCCAAGGGCATGTCCTTGTCCCGAGCCAACGAGCTGACCGCTGTCATGCATGATATGGAAATCATACATGGACATATTCAATATGTACAAAAGTCTGCAGCAACTCACCCTATAGCTTTGCCCTTAGGATACTTGCTTTGAGACAATAGATGAGAAGTTGAAGAAAGAGGAAGAAAGAGTTGTGCAATTGTGTTAGAAACTGGTTCTTTTTGTTCTATCTGATGTTTGATGGTTGTGACTCTTACATAATCTTCTCATTGTGTCTCTTTGTTTGTTTGTGGCTCATTTACTTTCATCATGTGGCTTCTCTCTTTTAGGGAAAGCTTACATAATGAGTTCACACATGAATACTCAGAACTTGGCAAGATCAACCTTAGTCAATTCTGATGACTCATGAACTCTGTTTGACTGCTCAATTTGTCATCTGGAACCACTATTTGATTATTGGCGATCAGATTGATCAGACTGAGTCAGTTCTATTTTTATTTAATAGTATACATGTAATATTTTATTACAAATAAGTGGAGCAGGATATTCCAGATATTCATCTGGCACCCGGGTTTCTTTCCCACACCAAATGTATAAAAGGAGGGCTTCTTCTCCACTGTGCAAAAAGATTTCCCACTTCAACTCTGTCTGTCACAGGAAGTGCAGGGACCACTGTCTCCCTTGAAATCACTCTTGTCTACACTAAGATTAGGTAATCTTAGTCCTGTAAATTACTCACTACTGTTAGATTCCAGCTAGTCTATCACTTGTATTTTAGTTCTCTAGTCCTTTGTTGGTCTAGATCTGTTGTATTCTTGTTGTGATTATATCAGCAAGGATTGTCTGGGAAAAGCTTTGTCAGCATTTCCATATTTTGTCTTCATCACCTTTCAGCCACAACTTCAGTCCAGCTTAGTCATAGGTTCACACACCCTTCCAGCTTGAAGTATCTGTGTTTAGCCTATTTGTTCTTTGTTAAACTCCGGTGCAACCCACCAAAGTTTACCTCCCATATCAAGTCAAATACTTGACCATCTATATATTGTACATCAAGTCAATCAAGTCTATCAGTGATATTCTGAGGATTTACCTATTCCAAGTCACTACCTATCTAGTCTATCTTATCCATTGCTTCAGCCAAACAACCGACTGTATAGTCTTGCCTCCAACGAACACCACGTTATCAACAGAGAAGTAGAAAATCCATTGACCATGTACTTCAGGAGTTGGCAGCTTTTGTCTTATCTAAGTGTAGTTGTGGTGTCACTGCATTTTACACGAAAACATATAAGACCCTCAAGTAGTAAGTACGTCTAGCCACAGTAAGACGATCCCAATCATGAGCACATAATTCATTTTGTGCATCTGCAAATTGCACACAAGCTTCAGCACAGTGCTCAATAGTTGGGGTATGAGTGTCAGATAGAGTGGGTAAGTCAGTGGCTAGGTAGTCCTCAAACATCTGATATTCATCATGGGATGGTAGAGTTGTTGTAGAAGGATCTTCAATATTGAAGGAGGAGGATATATAAGAAGGAGGAGGAGTATTGGAACCAGGGGTGGGAGTAGTGGCAAGACACATGTCATGACCAGCAGAGATACAAGGGTCTCCGGGTAGTCCATGAGGTGGAGGAACATAATATTCAGGTGATGGAGTATTGCCTGAATTATAATGGGTCAACATATCAACTGCCTCAAACATACAAACATCCTCACATCTTGTAAGTGTATCCTGGGCATCAGTATGCACACTAGGATCACGTTCAAGAAACCTTCGGATCATATTACCATTAGGCTCCATATCATAAAGCTCTCTCATAATACGAGATGAGCTACGAGTTTCTGGAGGTGAAGGAGGTGAATATGGAATGTAGGGAGGTGTAGCATAGGGTGAAGCATAGGGTGAAGCATAGGGAGGTGTAGCAATGTAGTCATCATCTTGATCCATAGGCAAAGAAGGGCCTTCAGTTTGGATAGGGGTAGGTGCTGGGGTAGGTGCTGGTGTTAAAGGAACATAAGAGTTGTCATTGACTTGGGGGATAGGTGGATTATAGCTTGTAGATTGTGAGGATGATGATAACCCATAAGGCTGTGAAGAATGTAGCATGCCATTATAAGAAAAGACTTCCCCAAGTACTTTAGTGAGTTCCTCTTCAAAGGACTGGTCCATAGTTAACACATCTTCCTGTACACGAGTTGTTTCGCATGGCACACTAGCCCAAGGATCACTAATGGGCTTGTTAGAGCCAATATGAATTGGTTGACATGGCTCGAGCACAGGAGGTGTAGCTAAGGAGGAAGACATAGGAGGTGGGGTAGGGGTCATAGTACTCTCAGAAACCACACCAGAATGGCCTGTTTGCAATGCACAGGGTGAATTATTTGTCAGTGTGTGCATGCTTGCAAACAAATGGTCAAACATACCCAAAGGTCCTGAAGAC
This sequence comes from Suillus subluteus, assembly GCA_016647755.1. Classification (NCBI taxonomy): domain Eukaryota; kingdom Fungi; phylum Basidiomycota; class Agaricomycetes; order Boletales; family Suillaceae; genus Suillus; species Suillus subluteus. The sequence goes on from JABBWI010000024.1 coordinate 828,492, forward strand.
ACATAGCTCAAACCATATGCACGTGCTAAATCAAGTGCAAAGTTTGGTGCTGTTGGACATTCAGGAATATTAGGGATGGTAGCGTGATTAGAGGCATTCAACATATGAGAATCATTTGAAGACTCTTGTTTGACAAAGGAACATTCACTTGAGGAAGATCGAGTCTCAAGAGATGCACTTGACTCAACCAAAAAGTTGATATCTGAAGTCCAGGGCTCGACAAATGGACTTGACTCAACCAAAAAGTCAATGTTAGAAGTTCAAGGTTCAACAGAAGCATTAGATGCATGAACATCATCCAAATTGTCAAATGTTGAAGTACGAGAGGTGTTGAACATCAAAGGACACGAGTCACTAAGTGTCAAAGTACCAGAGTCCTTGGGTGCTGCAAAACAAGAGTCATTGGGCATGTTAGGGGTAAAAAATGTGCTTGAACCTTGCATACTCAAAAGAGGTGCACTTATGAAAGAGTTAGACAGAATTTTGGGGGACATCAAGTCCAAAATGCTTGAACAAGCACTTCGAAGATTTTCGGGACCCAATGAAATGTTCGAGGCCCCGAAATGCGCAGGAATACATGAAACATGTGCATCTGGGTGCATAATGGACTTGTTATTGGAAAAAAATCAAGTTAGAAGGCTTTTTGGACATACCAGGCACCTCCTGTTGTCTATCCAACACATCCGGTCCTCAAAAATGTCCCTCATCTAAGTCCAGTTCAGATCCTGAAGTGGCTGGTCGAAAAACGGAGGTGTTGAGTGCCGAATGGGAGCGCAGAGGCATGGGAAAAAAAGTTGGATGTTGTTGGAGTTGTTGGACATTGTTTTGGGGGTTTGGAGTGATCAGGAATGAATTATGAGCATGATTAGAGGTGGATGTGGGCCTAGGAGTGGGTGCCATGGTGTCCTCAGTGCTGAGTGTAGCATGCAGCACGTTGTTTGTGCATTTCAAACTCAGCCGGAAATTTCCAGAAACGAGTCTTGGTCCATATAGAATGAGCTTCAGTAGGAATTGGTTTTGGTTTCATTGCATCAGAAAGCAATCCAGACAATTCATGTGAAGTGCCTAGAATATCTCCAACTTCCAAATGAACTGGGGTTCTCAGTACTCTCTCCAATACTTTCTCTGGCTTGGTGCGGGTAGAAAGATCGGTTACTCAATGACGTATAATTTTCTTATCAGGAAGGGATCCTTCCTTGTTGACCACCTGTTCTTTCTTCTTCTTTTCCTGAACTACTTCCTTAGGGTGGTCATTCCTATTAGTGATGTCTTCCATAATGACTTCTTCATCTTCTTCATCAAACCTCACACATTTACTAGCACATGGAGTATCCTCATTTGTAACTTGATGCTTGTTCTCAGATAATGGGGCAGGCTTGGACCTTCCTTCAGCAGGTTTATTCTGCTTAGGAGTCTGCAGGGCAGGATTATCATTCTCTCCCATCTTCCCCTTACCTTTCTGGGCATTATCTTCAGGAAGATTTTGTGATTTATTCCTAGGAGGGGGATATACTCCATCAAACTGCTCACGACATGCACGAGTATTTGACTTGATATTCCTTTCTGCAGGATACACATAATAATCTCCATCATCATCATCATCAGAGCCTCCTGAGATGACAAGAACATCATCCTCATTATCAGAATCATCAGATGTCTGATAATCACTAGGCAATTCATAGATCCGTGTGGTCTTCTTGATTGAGTGTGTATGCTTCTTATTGGTCACTTGACTAACCTTATTGTCGAGGCAACTGTTTTCAGATGGTATCCTGATAAAGTGAGAGGTTAGAACAGCCTGTTCTTCCCTCTGAATAGCTTCCAAGATACTCTCCTCTGGCATACATCAAATAGGGGCTCCATTGGGTTTCTCTTGATCTTTCCTTCAGTCTCCTTCTGAGTGAGCTTGCCACATGTAAAGGCTGTGTGGCCTTTCTCACCACACCCAAAGCAGATTCTTTCCTGTGAGCCAGGGGCTTGATAGAATCACGAGCCTGGTTGAGGGGGATTACGTCCTCTATTATTCCGCTGGTAGTCATTACTTGAGTTTCCAGTGCCTCCAGTAGTTCCTTTGTTAGGAGAAGACCAGCCTCCTGTCCTCTTAATAGGGGGAGATATGATCTTTGAAACAGAAGAATCCAACTTGGTTGCACAATAATACAGCAGTCCTGTCATATCCCGTATTCTGGACCTACATCCGATGATGTTCCCACGCTTTCCGGATGCCTTCCGGATGCACATCCGGACCTCCAGACCCTTATCCATGCCTCCATACCCTTATCCATGACTCTAGACCTCCAGTCCACTATCGGTTTGGATCCGTACACCTTCGTACATCCATATGTCCATACCTCCGGACCTCCGCAGCTTAGCCTGCTTCATCCACCCTTGGTCCACTCGGATCCGAGCTCATTCCACCTGGGACTTTACCTTCCCTAGACTATCGGACTATATCCATGATTCATATCCTAGTCCCGTCTTCACCTAGATCTCTGGGTCCACTCATCCGATATCTCCAGACCTCCGGATCCGACCTATACTCATATCCGAAGCTCAAACCTTAAATCAGCGTCTATCTCCTTATGGTAATCCCCTTGACTCCGGACTTCGGTTATCTGTGTTTCCGTCTTGCTTATTGATCCTTGTACATTGTTCATCTCCGAGTTCATTTACTTATGTTCCGTCCATACTTACCAATCTGTTTCCACATGCTCGTACATAGCATTAGTCTTCAGCTTACTGATCCTCTCGGATCCCTTCCAGTATATAAACCTCTGTACAACTCCTGTAAAGTTTCCTCAGTTCGAATATCATCTTAGATTCCACTCATCTTAGATTCCACTCATCTTAGATTGCACTCATCTTAGATTCTGCTCTCTCTCACATCTGTTCTCGGACTTCGGTCCATCTTAGTATTGACTTTCCTTAGGCCTAGGGAATCCTTCCCTAGGCCGACTTTCCGGTCCTCCGGATTTGTCTTCCATCCCCATCCATGCTTAGGGATTGATTCCCTAAGCTGGACTTTTGCCTTTCCGGCACTTCCTGTCTTTCTGAGACTTCTGTCTACTTCCTGTCAACTCCGTCTCTACTTAAGTGTAGTCTACCTCTGTCTGTTTCTACTCCGGACCTTGTCCATTGTAGCCATCCTTCTCTTGTCCTAGAATCCTGTCCACTCCTCCGGTCCTCCTGACCTTCGGACGTCGTAACCTTCGGACGTCGTAACCTTCGGACGTCGTAACCTTCGGACGTCGTAACCTTCGGACCTTCGGACCTCTGGACGTCCTGTCCTTCGGACCACTCCTCCTATCCTATCGTGCTTTGGACTCTGTCCTTTGCAGTCTCTCCTATCTGTTTCTACCTAGGGAACTTATCTTGGGAAGTCTCACCTTCGGACCCAATGCAGCGGATGAAACTCCTCCGGAGTTTCCTGTACTCCTCCGGAAGTTTCCCGCGCTCATCCAGAAGTCCTCCGGCACTCAACCAGAGTAGCCAGCCTCCGGAAGTCCTTCGGACTTTGTCGGATTCCATCCGGACTTCATTCTGAAATTAAGGGCACATACTCGGGTAAGGGGCACAGCGCACGAGCTGAGGCCAAAGCCCTTCGGATCCCGATACCCCTTGAGTACAGTCTTAACAAGTCCATACTGAGGATCATCTAGAGTCATAGAGTTGAGTTGCTTGATAAGTCCCTCAATCTCATCCTTGGGCTCCATAGATGTAGCTCCTGTATTATCCCTAGCTTTTGTGGAAGGTTCCTTAGGTGTCCTAGAGCCAGAGTGATTGCCTTTATGTTTAGGGGCTTCCTTGACATGTGAGTGTTTCCTATGGGATTTCTCTGTGGATTTGCAAGACTTTAACTCATATTATTCCTCTGAATCACTTGATTCAGTTTCAGAGCTAGTAGGTTCAGTATCAGAGGAGCTAGACTCAGTGTCCAAAGGGGAGGTTGGAGTCTCTGCTTCAAAGATAAGCAAATCAGCATCAAAGTGGTCCCTATGAAGTAACTTCTCAGCAGTCGTTGTCACCTTGTCTATAGGGAATGCCTCAGACAAATCCTTGTTAGGATCCTTAGCCATAAGCCGGCTTTCAATCTTAGCCCGAAGGCCTTTATAAATTCCTTCCCAAAAGTAAGAGGCATACTCATCTTTTGAGATCTTCTTTGCAGATTCTAGCCAACCTGCAATTCTGATGAATCCTCTCACATACTTCTTCCAAGCTGCTAAGGTTGGGATACGTTTACCCCTTGTCTCCTTAACATACTTCAATAAATCCTTCCTCTTATATCTCTTTGTATCAAGGTTGGCATCATAATATTTGAGGATGTCTGCCTTGAGAGCATTCCAATCAGGAGTTCTATAGGTAGGTAATCCTTCAATGAACTCTTCAACATTGCGAGAAGTGTATTGTGTGACAGTCTCACACTTGTCCTTATCTGAAGTCACATGGTTGTAGTCACACAACTTTTCATAGTGCTTCAAGAACTTTTTCACCTTTGTGAAGTCCCCTTTGAACTTCTTTGGTGCAGCCTTACTTCCCAGGATGGGCATAGTAAGCATAGATAATGCCATGGTAGTAGATGATGGTGCCATGGTAGGATTAGATATGATGTGTGTTGGTAGGGATGGAAATGGTGGATTGAGATGATTTCCTGGGTACGATGGGGTGTTGCTCATAGATGGAGCAGATATGACAAAAGTTCTTCAACCAAAGAAGCCTCCCTCGTGGTGGGCTCCAGTGATGTCTTACTACTTGAGGGTCTTATATGTTTTCGTGTAAAATGCAGTGACACCACAACTACACTTAGATAAGACAAAAGCTGCCAACTCCTGAAGTACATGGTCAATGGATTTTCTACTTCTCTGTTGATAACGTGGTGTTCGTTGGAGGCAAGACTATACAGTCGGTTGTTTGGCTGAAGCAATGGATAAGATAGACTAGATAGGTAGTGACTTGGAATAGGTAAATCCTCAGAATATCACTGATAGACTTGATTGACTTGATGTACAATATATAGATGGTCAAGTATTTGACTTGATATGGGAGGTAAACTTTGGTGGGTTGCACCGGAGTTTAACAAAGAACAAATAGGCTAAACACAGATACTTCAAGCTGGAAGGGTGTGTGAACCTATGACTAAGCTGGACTGAAGTTGTGGCTGAAAGGTGATGAAGACAAAATATGGAAATGCTGACAAAGCTTTTCCCAGACAATCCTTGCTGATATAATCACAACAAGAATACAACAGATCTAGACCAACAAAGGACTAGAGAACTAAAATACAAGTGATAGACTAGCTGGAATCTAACAGTAGTGAGTAATTTACAGGACTAAGATTACCTAATCTTAGTGTAGACAAGAGTGATTTCAAGGGAGACAGTGGTCCCTGCACTTCCTGTGACAGACAGAGTTGAAGTGGGAAATCTTTTTGCACAGTGGAGAAGAAGCCCTCCTTTTATACATTTGGTGTGGGAAAGAAACCCGGGTGCCAGATGAATATCTGGAATATCCTGCTCCACTTATTTGTAATAAAATATTACATGTATACTATTAAATAAAAATAGAACTGACTCAGTCTGATCAATCTGATCGCCAATAATCAAATAGTGGTTCCAGATGACAAATTGAGCAGTCAAACAGAGTTCATGAGTCATCAGAATTGACTAAGGTTGATCTTGCCAAGTTCTGAGTATTCATGTGTGAACTCATTATGTAAGCTTTCCCTAAAAGAGAGAAGCCACATGATGAAAGTAAATGAGCCACAAACAAACAAAGAGACACAATGAGAAGATTATGTAAGAGTCACAACCATCAAACATCAGATAGAACAAAAAGAACCAGTTTCTAACACAATTGCACAACTCTTTCTTCCTCTTTCTTCAACTTCTCATCTATTGTCTCAAAGCAAGTATCCTAAGGGCAAAGCTATAGGGTGAGTTGCTGCAGACTTTTGTACATATTGAATATGTCCATGTATGATTTCCATATCATGCATGACACCGCATGATGCAGCGCTCGGGCAGCTCATTTGGAATTCATCGTGCCATCCCCGCAAAAGTTTTTGTAAAATGCCTCAACTAAGTGCTGCACAGTACTATTGTTGACCTTCCATAACGTCCCAATGATGCTCTTAACCCCAGCGAATTGCAGGCCAGCCACTAGGTGTATCACTTCATCAGGCGTACTCAAGTCACCAGCTGCAGTTTCACAGGCAGAAAGAAATGCAAATTGATACTGAGAGAGATCCATTTCGGTGATATCAAGGAGTGAAAGTGGTTGGTCGCGCTGTCTTAATAACTGAGGGTCTTATATAAATACATGTAAGATTGTAATGACACCACAATTACACTTGATAAGACTTCTTGCCAGTCCTCGATTAACACGGTCTACAACTTTTCTTCTTTCGTGGTAGATAATGTGTGAGTTCTTGGGAGGCTTGCTAAACCAATCAATTAGATTAACTTAGCTGGAGCTTTATTATCTCTGATTGAAACTATGGGTTGTCTAGGATACACCGTCTAGACACTTAAACTGGTTTCCTAAAAATACGATTAACTGTTGAGAAGCTGGTCTCAAATGTGACTACAATGACCAAAGCTCGTGTTGGTCAATATACAAATACCTGGTGAAAATGCTGGTCTCACAAATAACAACAATGACAAATAAAAAACAAACAATGACCAAAGCTCGTGTTGGCCAATATACAAATACCTGGTGAGAATGCTGGTCTCACAAATGACAATGATGACCAAAGCTCATGTTGGTCAGTAAACAATACGTGGTGAGAATGCTGGTCTCACAAAACTGGGTTTCTATCGTGAGAAACTTACATAATCTCAAGGGATACACTTTCCCTGCACTTGTCTGTACAGTTCTTACAAAGGAAATGGGCTTTGTAAGCAACAATCTGTTCAGACTGAAGCTTCTTAGGTGAGAGTTCAATTGGTTCAAGTGGGAGATTCTTGAAAGCAACAAGTGGGAGATCTATTTTTTGGGGGGAGAATGGGCTCTCCTTATATACATTTTGTGTGGGAATATTATGTAAGTAAAAAGGTGATGTAATGACTTCATAATGTGAGAAGAATATTCCAAAAACTGGAGCAGAATGTTCTAGCAGGTGCAAAAGAACATTCCAGAATATTCATGGTGGGATAATGACATCATTCTGAGTCACTCTGAGTCATTATGAGTCATTATGAGTCATTGGCATGTTCTAGCAAATTCCATGGAACATTCTGGAATTGATGACATCATTATGACATCACTATGATATCATATCTTTCAACAGAATACCTGCAGGAGTGTGTGTGAAGTCCTATGACATCATTATGACATCATACCCTGTAGGTACAATTTTGTGAAGCATCTGATTAGTCAGAGCATCCTAATAGAAAAGTAAAGTAAAGAAACACTAGAGAAAACTACTCAGAAATAATGGAACAAATAATAGTACACAATACGCGGGCTTTTTTGATAGGTTTTTGTTAGGCTTTGAACTTTTCTCTATGGGTTTCTCTAGCCAAAGTGAATAAGCCAAAGGAAAGGTAATACCCTAACCTTCAAATTGCTTCTCATATCAACTAGGTCATTATGTGATTCCCATCTCACATATGACTTTTCTTCAAAACATGGTAGATTCATGAATCACTGAGGGGAAACTGGAAATATTGGACCAAGGTTTTATACCAAGGTATGGGTTGACTAGCCTGAGGACTAAGCTAACAGACTTTGTCTTTTAGGGGGATACCTAGTAGTCATGTCCATGCATGATTCCCAATTCATGCAGGACAGCGCATGAGAAAGGCCGACTTGAAGGGTTCGTCAAGTTTTTGTGTCCCATGGCACGAGAGATGGAGCCAAGTATTGTCTCGCAATGCATATAGTACTCTCGATTTCATTGCATCGATGCTCGTTATCTTGGTGAAGGAAACTGTCAGGGAAGGGGGTAAAAGACTCTGCACTAAATCTAGCTCAGGTTCCACACCATCCAACATGAATGAAGTGCCATCCGGGAGATTCTGGCCAATGGCAGCGAAGGCCGCTGACGGTGACCTGTCGTGACTTCTGCGGGCCCTCAGCAGCACGGTAAGCGATGGCATGCATGAAGAGATATATTGCTGCAAAAGGGACTCTCCATTTGCCCTATACTTGCCAGCAGTGTGCAATGGCAAGAAATTGAAGAGAGACATCAGGCACCACCACATTCAGGAACCTTGTTGTGCATATCCACCCAGAATCTCGACCACCGGGCAGACAATGTCATTCCACAACTCCCTCAAGGCTTTTGTCAGTGCTGGTTGGTTCCCTTTAGGACTGGCCTCTTTATTAATTCCCTCCTGGAGTGCAAGCACCAGTCTGACAAGTTTCAAAAAATTGGTAGGGAGTTGAATGCTAGTCGGGGATTGGTGGTGCCAAATAATAATGGCATTGCAAGACGACTCACTTGTGATCAACACAATCACGGGTCCATCACGAGCTGCATCTTGAAGATCGGAGAACAAAGGAGGAAGTAGGAAGTGAGAAGCCCTCGACCTTCCGGATCTCTTCTACAACTCTATTCCAGTCTTCCACTAGACATCTGTACTGGGTTGCTTCTGCTTCTGCAGCAACGCTTCGAGATGCTTCTGGATGACTTGCAGGAGATTTATCAAGGAGGGAGCTGAGGTCTCTGAATCTCTCCATCAGGGCCACTGCATGATCCCCACGAGTCTGGAGGCTATCAAGAGGCGTGCAGAGTTGTGTCATCTGTGTCCAGACGAGTGTCCTGCCTTGTTCCAACAACTCTACAGCATGACGCACATCACTGCTATGAAGAGCACATGATGCAGCATCTATGACAAGCGTACCTGGAAAGTCCTTCATAGCATTATGACGAGATGATACTGAAGCTGTGGTGGACATGTAAGCATCTAGAAGTTGCATGGAAGTTGCATAAGCCTCTAGCTGAGTGCCATGTGAATGTTGGCTAGCATGACCAACCCAGCGCAGACTTGCGTGCAGGCAACGTAGAAAACCTGCAGGGATGACATTTACTGCTGCCTTGAAATGATGCATGGCAGCATTCATATTGTTAGTATCTTTGCCTGGGACAGTGCCGTCAAGTCCTGATTGATGGAAGGACAGATAGACATTAGCTAGCGAAATATGGACCTGTAATCAACGAGAATCATGTTGCAGAGACAGAGCTAAAGCACAGCGGAGATTGTCTCATGACTCATTGAGATCTTCGACATTGCCTCGGGTGGAGAGCTGAGCCGCAAGATTATTCAATGATGCAGACCAATCTGTGTGACCGACAGGGCACAATGCCAGCGCTTCCCTCTGAAGTGTGATAGCCCCATCTAAGTCTTCGTTGTTTCCTCAGTGCTCGAAGTGGGTGGAGAGATAAATCGCAAGATGATTCAATGACTTGGACCGATCTGTGTGGCCAACAGGGCACAATGCCAGTGCTTCCCTCTGAAGTGTGATAGCCTCATCCAAGTCTTCAACATTGCCTTGGTGATCAAAGCGGGCGGAGAGCTGAACTGCAAGACCACCCAATGAGGAGGACTGATCTCTGTGACCAACAGGGCACAATGTCAGCACTTCCCTGTGAAGTGCAATGGCCTCATCCAAGTCTTCAGCATTGCCTCAGTGATCAAAGTGGGTGGAGAGTCGAGTCGCAAGATTATTCAATGACAAGGACCAATCTGTGTGACCGACAGGGCACAATGCCAGCGCTTCCCTCTGAAGTGCGATAGCCTCATCCAAGTCTTCGACATCACCTCAGTGATCAAAGCAGGTGAAGAGTCAATTCGCAAGATTATTCAATGATGAGGACTGATATGTGTGACTGACAGAGCACAATGCCAGCACTTCCCTCATCCAAGTCTTCAGCATTGCTTCTGTGATGAAAGTGGGTGGAGAGTTGAGTCGCAAGATTATTCAATGTCAAGAACCAATATGTGTGACCAACAGGGCACAATGCCAATGCTTCCCTCTGAAGTGTGACAGCCTCATCCAAGTCTTTGGCATTGCCTCGATAATGAAAGTGGGTGAAGAGATGAGCCGCAAGATTGTTCAATGACGAGGACCAATCTGTGTGACCGACAGGGCGCAAAGCCAGCGCTTCCCTCTGAAGTGCAATAGCCTGATCCAAGTCTTCGGCATTTCCTCAGTGATCAAAACAGGCGGAGAGTTGAGCCACAAGATTATTCAATGACAAGGACTGATGTGTGTGACCAACAGGGCGCAAATCCAGTACTTCCCTCTGAGGTGTGATAGCCTTATCCAAGTCTTTGGCATTGCCTCGATGAAGAAAGCGGGTGGAGAGACAAGCCGCAAGATTGTTTAATGACAAGGACCAATCTGTGTGACTGACATAGCGCAAAGCCAGCGCTTCCCTCAGAAGTGCAATAGCCTGATCTGAGTCTTTGGCATTGCCTCTGAGATCAAAGTGGATAGAGAGTTGAGCCGCAAGATTATTCAATGACAAGGACCGATATGTGTGACCGACAGGGCACGAAGCCAGTGCTTCCTTGTGAAGTGCAATAGCCTGATCCAAGTATTCGGCATTGCCTCAATGACAAAAGCAGGTGGAGAGTTGATTCGCAAGATTAATGGTTGACATGATCCAATCTGTGTGACCAACTCGGACATGGTGCAAAGCCAGCACTTCCCTCTGAAGTGCAATAGCCTCATCCAAGTCTTCGGCACTGCCTTGATGGCCAAACTGAGTGATCAGCAGTACACTCAGATTTCCAAGCAATTTCCCTCAACAATCATGCATGGTGGTGTAGTATCTCAGTGCATCGTAATGAAGGGATATCACTTCATTTAAGTCATAGGAATCATCTATGCGCAAACACCGGTCTACTCAATCAGCAAGTTGATTAAGCGATAACGGATGCATGGATGCAGCTGGCTGCTCCTGCCCAAGATTGCTTCCAGTTGGATGCCGAGTGGATGGCTCGATTGCAAGCAAAGTTGCTGTGTAAACATGGCTGTTGGCGTGGCAAATTCATTCAGTAACTCTGCAGCTGCATCAGCATCCGTTTTAAACCCACATTTTGTGAAGCGAGAGAGCAGCGAGATGGCAAGATGGAACTGGGTCAGTCTGGGTGATGGGTCGGTCTAGCTCACCAATCGGACGCAAATCAAGGGCGTTGGGTGGCCAGGCTGGCAGGTGTCTGATAACAGTGCTTCGTGTGAAAATTTGACGGTCCAATAGGTGAGGTTTGCAGTCCAAAGCTGTGGCGAAAAAATGTATTTGTTGACTCTTCTACACCGACACGCTGGGTGTCTGTCAACCTTATCACCCAGCCCCAAAGCATGCCTCTGCTTCCATGTCCCATGGATTACCTCTACTTTATATCTACTGCATACCTCATTTGATCTCTGTTTGGTCTGCACAAGCGGCCGAGCATGCGTTATAATCTTCACGATAGACCTCTCATACAGTGTGTTGCATATCAAACTGCAGTGCAAATTTTTGAAAAATTCAGCCTCGGTGCCTTTACCGGGACTTTTGTATCTAAATGTGGTCAAGCACGCAGAAAGTATGACACTACTTTGCCTAATTTGGATGAAAAAGCCCCGGTAAAGGCAGCGAGGCTGAATTTTTCAAAAATTCGCACTGCAGTTTGATATGCAATACACTGTAAACGGACTTACATACAGTCGTCGCTTAGTCATTTACATCGCCCATCTAAGACGGCCGGCAGGAACGGCGGACTGGTGCGCCTTACACCAGTGCATTTGGGGTTGTGACTAAGGGACGGAGCACGGCTCTATGACTAGTAGCTCAGAGTATCACACTCAATGGATATAAAATTGGAATCAAAAAAAAAACGAGCTCCTGCTCTCTATGTTTGCACGTCAAGTTAACACGACGATCAGAACAAAGGCATGAGAGCCAGGCAAAGCGTTGACCATGTGCATTTCCAAGTTGTGACGAAGCCAGTGCTCAGGCACTCATCCTAACACCCGAGAGTTGGCCTTCGTACCCTATGACCGATGAAGAATACGCTCACGTCGCAGCTCAGATGAAGCAGATCGGTAGGAATAATAGATTCCCGGGTGTTCCTGCTTAATATCTGGACACATACAGGGTTTGAAGTATGGCCTAGTGTGCAGTGTCGACAACTGTATCGTGGCCAACGCTGAACTTGCATCGTTCGATGGGATGGAGATTTGCAGAAGTAATTTATTGATTGTTGGGTTTATTGTCGTGCGAGGGGTATTACAGTGATTCGGTATGATATTTCCTTGGCTGTGTGCAGATATCCGTCGCAGTAGACAAATCGAAAAGGATAGATTGGTCTGAGTGCAGCACTTACTGGTACAGAAAAAAACTTCCTAGATCGTACAACGCGAACAGTCAACGATTCAAACTTCTGTCGCCCTCACAGACGTCGTCGGCGATGCCATCTCTCCTCCCGTCCACGTTCTGTGATGCCCCATCCCTACACCATCAATATGATACTGCTCGCCGACCAGCTCTTTAACAGCAACCATCAAACGATCGAGTCGAGTGATAATTCCGAAGGTGGTGGAAACGCCAACGCAGAATGTCCTGAAACAAAGCATGACAACCTCTCGAATCGAAAGGAGATGAGAGACTCACAGGTACTGCAAATTCTCCAACGTTTCCACAGTAAGCATCCGCGGCAATCCGTAATTGTCTTCTGACTCCTCATGCACCACGTTCAAGCCATGATGCCTGACCATGAACCTGTCAAGTAATGGACATGGGGTAATTTGAGGCAAGGGTGAGCCTGTGCGCAGTGCATTGGAGATGAGACCTAGGAAGGAACGTGAGGTTACCATGGGTAAAAGTGACCAGAAAGCATACTGATAACAGCAAGTACATCGCCTTGGAAATCCGAATCAAGCATCCGCGTCCGGCGAAGGAAAGCATAAGCCCAAGCGGGTTCCAGGTGATGCACTACGGACATCAAATGACACAGTTGATACGCGATTTGCCTATTTTTGATTAAAAACACGAGATCGTCGTCAGATATGGATACTCACAGTTGAATCTCCAATATCTTGTGATACCTCTCGGCAGGCCATTTTCCGCGCAGCGAAAACTAGTGAATCAACGTATGTAAGGGTCCATATCTGGAATGTTAGTATTCACCTCATATATGACGTTCTCCTTCAGCACGAGTGATCGCTTGAGTTTGCTACGGATGGCTAACAAGCTCCGAATTATGATGGTGCTGTCTTTATCTACGTGTGAGTTCGCGTAAGACACAACCGAACAGTAGATCGATCCAAGTTCAGCTGATGTCGTAGCTAGCGTTCGCCGCTGATACGAACGAATAGTTCTTGACGGAGGGAAGAGGGAAAAAATGCTGACATCGGGATCAATGGCTATTAAATGTATAATCAAGGAAATCCCTCACCCTGCAGCTAAGACACCGACGGAGACTAGTACGAAACGGCGCTTTATTACATGTCAGCGAAGATGTCGAGAAAAGCATGCAAAGACTTACCCAAGCCACATCGATACCCCACCCTGGCGACGAAGCGACAGCCAAATGAGTGTCTGTATATGAATACCCCATGACCTATGGGAAACTATCAGTTTCATTCATTCTGAGATGCCAACTTCCAAATTATACCAATGCCGCTGTAACCCATATAATCAAATTCGTCATGGGCGGGATAGGCCAATACAATCGAGCAAAGAAAAATGATGGGTAGCAGACCGCACACACAGCTGCCAGTCCATAAGGATTGCCTCGGCCACTCCCTGTGGAAATATACCTGTGCGCTAATGAAGAATCCCAAAATATCGTTCAAGTCTGCGACGTACCACATGGTTGTACCAATCAAGCCGCCAGCGAAGGTACTTATTAGCCTAGCTACTAGACCAAACGTTGTGTCTCCACGAAAACGTGCTAAGGTAAGCTGACCCATGAAACTTTGAGAGTGTCAATCATTCTAGCATTACAGGGCAGGAAGGGAGTAACTTACACTGCCCAAACAAACTTGTTCGCTTCAAGAATTATCAGTCTAAGATCAAACGCATACACGCTCTGCACACTCACCGTATGCAAACTCAGCCGATACCCTGAGGAAAGATGGGATAGAAAGGATCACTAAACATACAGACGATCAGAAAATCAGATGAAAAAGGAATGATGGCCGACCTGTTAACGCTCCGGCTTTCAAGGCGAAGAGCACGTTTCCACCTCCGATGCCGATGGCAGCGCGGTAAATCCAGTTCATGGCTATTTCCAGTGCATTCCTTGGAGGAAGTGCATCGGGATCGCGTTTCACTGCCTTTCCGAGGTCCGTCATCCAAGCAGGGTTCACGCCTGGGATTATTTCTATATCAGAATGTTAGCAACTGTGACCACGAGAACGCCTGCAGCAATATACCAGGATCCTCGTCGTCGTCCCGTTCGATAGTTTCAGTCGGTTCCCATGTTGTCCAGGTGAGCAAATTTAGCAAGGAAGGAAGCCATAATCTGGGCTTCTTTCTTTCCGTTTCGAGTCGAATGATTTCTTTGAGCTGCGTGTGATTTAATGTTTATCACCAACCTGATGTCGAAGAATTAACGCACCATGTCTTGTAATACAACAGAAAACTGCAAGAGATGGTACTGGTACACATAACAATGGAATAGATACCGGTGGGGAGGAACTTCATCGTCACTAGATGCACTATAGCTGCGGTCGAACATTGGACGATATGGGTCCAACACAGTCAATCTGTCTCGACCACTCAGCAACAAATGGCGTAAGAACACGTAAACCATGTACCTCTTCTTGGTTGAGAATTCATCTAACTCCCTCGTTAACTTTTCAAGTAAATCCTCGTATTTCTGGACTTCTGTCCTGTGGATTTGCGCCTTGTCTTCATGATGGCCCCTCCAAAAATTGAAGCTGAACTTCCTAACATTGCCTATCCAGGCACCAGATATTACAAGCACTTCCTCGCACACACTTAGGAGATCCTGGCAGCTGTCGCTGAGTAGCTCCGTTGCTCGAGCGGTGAAGAAAGCTGAATCCGGATGCGATAAATGGATCGCCTCCAAGTTCAGATATTTTTGCGATTCAAATACACCTACCGCTGTTTCCGAGCGCTTTGGCACCCGGGACAGCGCCAGGTGCAGCAAGGAGCTATGCAAGAGTGTGTTGTGTGCATGGTGCGAGTGCGAGTGCTTATGCGGACGGTGCGAATGGAAGGGTGAGGTGGAGCTCGCAGGATGTGACCGTGCGTGGGAAGATAGCGGCCGCTGGTGGCGGGATGGTTTGCGATCTCTGAGTTCCTGGTCAACCGAGGATGCGTGCTTCTCTTCTGTCGTCATGGAGGACCGCCGATCAGGCCGAGGTGATGGTGGTCTGGAACGTACAGGTGTTGCGGGGCGGGAAGCAGCGGGAGTGACAGGGAATCGCTCTCGCGTCGGATCGATGAGTGTATAGTATACACCCATGCCATGCACTCGCACCATAAGCTTCCGCATGATCGCGTGCAACTCGTTGTAATCAGTAGGCGCGAAGCGTGAGTAGACGATATCAACCCTTAGTAGTCGGGCAGCAACTGCGAGTATAGGTAATGCATTCTCAGCTTTGTTTGTTGCATCTGTAATCTGTGTGTGGGAGAACACAGATGAGGTGACGTCTTCAAGGAGATGAGACCTATGCAATGAGATAGCCGTTGTAAGAGGCGTGACGGCCCCCTGCAAGCACGTCGTGAATAGAGCGGACACAGATTGCGGAAACACGAGAATAGATATGACAAGGGAGATCGCAGAGTGAAAGGCCAGGGGAAGAATGATTAATTGACCGATCTGAAGACTGGTGAGTGTACGTTTGCCGGGACGGGAAGCCTGTTACCTTGTAATATGGATAAGGAAAAAGAACCGCGGTGGTTAAGGAAATGTCTGTAATCAATAAGCTTCGAAGGAAAGTGTATATGAGCGATACGCACCGACACATATACATCCAAACACCGAAGCAGGGAGAAAAGGTCCGGGGCCTAGTCTAGCCTTGATGTACAAGAAGAAAACACTTGCGATGAAAAGGAAAACGCCCATGATAACAGTGGGCTTTGTCGCACGCGTTAATAGATAGACTCGATTTCAAATGGAATTTCCTTACCCATGCTTCGATGTACTCTCCTGTGATAATAGTGCCTATACTAGCATCGGGTACGGTTTGTGTGCGAGCGAAGCTAGCAAACAAAAGGCCCAAGCAGACCCAGCTAAAAGAGACCATTGTATCACCAAAGAACCAAGAAAAAGGAGTTGTACATACCCCCAACCTAATGCCACAAAGATGAGTACGATGATTTCGCGTTCCAGAACTGCCATGAAAGGATCGCTAGGCGGTGATAAAAATGAAGCTACATAGAGTCGATGGTTATGGCACAATTAACACACATGAGCGCTACTCTCACCTATTATGATAAGGAAGGCTGCCTTCAAATCATACGATCATTAAACCAACAATACAAAGATCACAGCGCGACATACCTGCCCCATTATACTCTCTGTTCGGGGAATAATAAACACCACTACAGCGATCCAGGCGGCAAGGGCACTTCGAATGACGGGTTTCCATTTGGACCAAGTAGAGTTAGCTGGTATCCATCGCAAGCTTTGTGGTAGCTTGATCTTCTGCCTTACTGGCTGTTCCTCATCCATGTGATCAGAAGATTCGGATACCTTCTCTATTTCGCTCGCCGCTCGTTCATGTTGATCCTCGTTTGACTGCCCATGTGAGGGCGGGGGCTGACTCCTTTCTGGTTCTGTGGTCGAGCTTGAGTTATTGAAGATTTCAGGTGGATCTGTCTGTATGCGAACTTGAGGGTGGGATGGTGTCATGCTGGGGAGGTACTGTGGTTTCTGCCAAGTCCAACTGTAAGCCCTTGAATTTAAAGGTACATGAGATATGACATGTGAAAGAATGTTCGACTTGAGTTGGCCGCATTTCAAATTTCATGTCACTATAGTAAGTTTACCCGTTTCAAGCGCAACGTTGACGCATGAAACATGGCCTTTGTAAGCAGTCACATGAACATTCGCCTTCGGTGTGCCTCAAGCACGTACTTCAGAGTTCTCCGGGCCAGACCTCCCCTTGATTCGTGTTATCTAGGATCTCAACACCTCGTGTCTCCCCAAAAGTAATATTCGTTCGCAACTCAGTACTTCCAGGTGTCTTTCTCTCAATAACGACTACTCTCACAGATTCGAACTAACGAATATTATTTCCCTTTTCCACTCATGACGACGCGTGGATACAGAGGCGGAAAATCTGATTAAGTTAGCCAGTTTGACGTCACAGCTTTTTTTTGGAACATGAGCGCCGCGCTCATATACTAATTAGTCCAACGGAAATGATCCATGACATCAGGGGCTCTCGAAAATCACTGGGGAAACGGCTTTTTAGTCATATACGAAGAATATACACGGACACAGACTATACTCTAGAAATAGACTCAAAAAAGTCTTAGAGCGTCTTGACACAGCAGAAGCTCGAAAACGAAGGCGCAGACAAGGGCAATGCACTCGAAAGTGAATTTGAAAGGTAGCTTGAGCTTGATTGTGTTGCGTTCTGCCATCATGATAGCATGAAACGAGGACTTTATACTCACCTTCGCCCAAGTCTACCGTAAAAAAGAGGTCGAAAGGATGGATTTATGGATCTGGTTAGTGGTGGGATAACGAGTGTTTGAAGAGAATAAATGACGGTCGGGAAACATGTGTTCACAAAGTCTGAAAAGACTATTTATGTTCGTTGCTTCACCAAAATCATCGACACGTCTGCTTTGCGTTCGGTTAGTGTCTAAGTACGTTTTGAGTCTGTTTCTTTCTCCGTTTAGTGTCCGACTAAAAAGTCGTTTCCGCAGCGAATGTTACAGGTTACTGAGCGGCATCAGAATAGCACATTAACAAGCGAATTTGTGGTCTAAGTACAAGAGAGCAGCATCACAGAGCCAAAGCAATGTCCAATTTCGTGAATGTTCCTTTTGATCTGCATCAACCCAACAGTTCGGAGTCCATCAACAGAAGACCCAAAGCGCTGACGCCAGAGACCTCAAAGTAATTGACAGGAAGTCCGTTCCTCCTTCATCCAGGAAGTCAAGTAACCGGAATGCGTAGGTGTGAAGGCCAGGCCAGGTGTGCAGAACAGGTAGGGAATAGCGGAGAGCTCCATCGGGGTATCGGGGGCGGGATCAAGGCGGGCGTAAGCGGGAAGCATAGTGAGTGAGGTATCGAACGGGAAGACCGACTTCTGAACAAGTTCATCTAGAGCTATTTCCGGATAATCTAGCTCGCGTAAGTTAGTGCAAAAATATTGGATGAGTACACGTCCAGCTCTAAGATGTATGACCAAAGGGATATCACCTTCCATGGGTTTGCAAAGAGTGCAAGTGAAGTCGGATATGTCTCAATCTCCCTGGTTACAGAGTTTACGTAACAAATCGGGTATGTTGTCAATGCTGCTGTCGTCGTAAATGCTAAAGCTTGGCGCTAGGCTGTCGCAATGTGGGTATATGCGTCGTTCAGACACCATGCACGCTTCAGGAGAGCATACCTAAAGAGATCTTTTCTGTAACTTGCGTCCTGTGCGTCATTTGTCTCCGGAGTGAGGGTGCGTGATACTGACGAAGAATTTTGGGCTTCATGGAGCAAATACCGATTTCCTTGCGCAAGTTCCGGAGTCATAGACGAAGCAGCCACGGAAGATCTCGAAGACATGTAAGATGCGTCAGAACCGTAGGCATCAGATGAAACGAGTGTGTCGTCAGATCGCAAGTTGATATCGGTTTTGTCAGAACAGGTAGGCGATGGAGATAAGAGCTCTCTCTTCACTGAAACAGCTCGTGGCTCCAACGAAAGCTCGTACGAGTCGTTTGATATCGGCTGTCCCAACTTCTTCGCTCTTGATTTGCGAGCGCCGAACCACTGGTTGACGCGCAAGGGACTTACATTCCGCGAGACGGCCCATGCATGTCGCGAAGCAACTGTTGGAACGCGGGGATCAGATTTCCAGATGACCAAAAGCTCTCTTCGGGCGGCCAGAGTTATACATGGATCAGGGGCTTTCGGAGATGGAGATTTGTCTTTCTGAGGTTTGATAGCGTAATATGCCTTGCTTTTGGGCTTGGAAATAGAGGGCTTATTGACGACTGGGGCGGGGTATGGGACAGAAGAGTTCTGACTCGGGATCGTGGCCTCCTGAGTTTCAAGCTTCATGGCGCGATGGCTTTTGGGTTTTGAATGGCAAGTCGAACCGAGAGGGCCAGCTAGAGGAATTTCTCTAGACTGAGTTTCTTTCCTCTTTGTTGGAGGCATAGTCACCAGAATGAATGAAGAACGCAATAGGAGAATCCTGAAAACTCAAATTCGTGTAAGACCGAGTTCCAGCCGGCCCTAAACCAAACTATATATCATCAATATGGCACCTATCATTTTTCTCCAACTCATTATGGACTCGCACTATTGTCCCCCTGCGATTCAACCGTTTTGCTTGCAGGAGTCTACCGCTAGTCCAAGAATATTGAGCGGCTCAGCTGGAGTGCGCCCTCGTACGTGGTACGGTCCCAAGACATTAGGGAAGCTTTCCTTACCAGAGCTGCTACAAAACATACATAGTTTTACATTTAGTTTGTATTCGAATTTCCATCTATGTATATTAGCAAATCGGTTTCGTATGACTGCGCACCTATTTGAAGTTTTTTCAGGCTTCTCTCAGTGGTTCGCTCTGCAAGTACTTGTGTCATGCATTGTTCCGAGTGCCAGAGAACCGAGATGCTATTGCGCCGAAGGACTTCGGACGAACCTAATACTAATACTAATTAGTACCATCAATGTTGCAGGGTGTAGCGCTGTACGTATGCCTATGTACAACTTGAAGTTCGACGTCAACGTTCAAATCCAAAGCCGAGGAGACAGGATTCATCTAAGTACATATAGTAACTTGTAGCACATGCAAGTAACGTTAAAGGATCCAAGAATAAGTCCACGACTCTACATCTATAAAGCAATTTGTCCCATTATTGTACTGCAATGTAAGCTGATATGGATGGCGAAACCAAAAGATTCCTGCCTACGGAAGTTCACCAGGCTGGCTTCTGAGCAACCGCAGCATGTGTCTTATGACATATGAAAATGGCCATGCAAGACGCTGCCAAAATCCAGATCCTGGCTCGTGAAACGAAGAGTGAGACTGAAACGCAACTACGAGCCATGCAGTAAGCACAGTAAACACGATGGAAGTCACCGCGTAATGGTATATGGTTTCCGTGGAATCACTGGTAATTTCCTTGACATTCATACCAAATACTCCCTGAAAGAAGGTCATTGAGTCTATCATCGAGAGGCTGAGATTAGGCATACCGCAACGAAGCTGGCAGGGAGGAAAATCATTGTCAGGTAGGAAATCTATCAAGGCATTTAGCATCGTCAAGCTAATCGATATACTAACCTGCCTGTTTCATAGCGGCCGAATCACGGACCGTTGCTATCGTCAAATCTTGCATCCGTCGACTATCAACGAAGTTCACGGTCGCTCTAGCCTGGACATCGAAATCAACAGTGCTCGAATCTAGCGTAGCAAACATACGAACAAGCTCAGTGATATTTTTCAATTGGAAACCTAGCCTGTCAATTTCCGAAAGGAGGTTATCGCATTCCTTGCGCATCAGTTTATTCGTGTCCCTTCTCGCCTGGTCAGTGAATTTAGAGGACTCTAAAACGGGACTCGGCGTGTTCCTGACGAAGGTCACAGATTTACGGAAATCCTCGAGAAGTGAAGCATAATGGAGGAGCTGAGCCTGGATAGTGTGCAACTCAGTCGTGAGGTTGTTATCATTTGTCGATAGTCCGTTTGTTTCCTGAATAATGACATAGTCAATGCGCGAACGACACAAACGACAAAGAAGCCTACCAGCCAGTTCGTGTGGGTGTACAGATGGTCCAGAGATTCGTCCCAGGCATAAAGCGCATACCAAAGGATAGCCAAGAAGAAGAATGTTGGATCCTTAGACTGTTTGAATATCTTCTGCCAATACACGCTCTCTCCCACTTTGTGGACTAGATTTTTCAATCGCTCTGCGGTTGTCCTATTCCACTGAGCACTTGGGTGGTAAGATATAATAGTACTACCACTGGGGTCGGATGATCTTATCATGTGTAGAGCGAGCAGGTCTTGAAGAAGGTACTTTTCTGCTAGTGACTCGGAGTGGACTGAAACAAACATGAAGATACAACACAAAAATAGGGGAAAAGACTCAACCAGAGCGAAGACGGAGCGACTCCTGCGTGTCTGTAGCTTTTTCACCGCCTATACAACCATTAAGTTATGTTTTGCGCAAGAACTTATACAGACGCACAGGAAACGTGCGAGGGCGCCGCGGGCTTGTCCCATGGTGCCGTGCGTACAAAAAGTAGCGTTACCGTAATATCTACGGCATTTTAAAAGTGCCATCGGGTTGACCACGGAGAGCACTTACGATCTTCTTTTTTCTTGGCAACTTCTTCTTGGTATCGAGAAGGGATCCAGTTTAACGATGACGAGAAAAAGCACGGTTCGATGTTATACCTAATCCATGTTCAACCCAGATCACATGTCTGAAAAATTTGAATCCCTAGCACCTCGTTCCCAGCATCTGAAGTACGGGATGTTTCATGTTGTCCACGAGCAACACCCGGAGACGAAGACCTGTTGGCTGTAAGGAAGACAGGTTAAACTTGGTCCTCAACAAACTACAGCCATTCTTCACCTCTATCTGCAACTGATCCCAAAGCTGACTTAAGGCGCTTTCATCAACCTCGATAGGTGGATCGGTGTCGTTAGTCGATTTGAAGTCTCCAGATTCAAGTACATCGACACAATAGATCCTGCATTTTTCTCGAGGCTCCCTGGAACAATTTTCGACCATCTTAGACCGTGCAACTCGATCGGCGGCCCAGTTCCCGAACAGGTTTTGAGGATATCCCCTCCACTTCCATCGTTCCACCGACTGTATTGGTGAGGGAACAAGTTCCGTTTCTAAAGCAATGTCCGACTCGAGGTCCATCCATGGCCAAGGTCCAGATGGGGCAGCATGTCGATATCTGGCAAGATGCCGTCAAGTCTAAACTCTAGGCTTACGAATATGGAGTGCATGCTCACATTGGTGCGGGTATTGTGGGAGGCTTACTACTGTGCGTTCCATGACCTATGTTGCCCCAATGCAGGGTGTTCAGTGGGAGACAAGGACAAGGAGACTGTCGGCTAGACATGGGTGAAGTTGAAGAAAAGAAGAATCTCAGTCCATCCAGATATGAAAGGTATGTACTTACTATATAATAGTTGCAAAGATGTTGATGCGGTGCCATAATAAGTCTACTTCGCGAGCGAACCCTGCGCGAAGCATTATCTGATATCTTAGGACGGCCCATCCTTTCTTGATTAGTTTGTGTTCACACCGACAAAAGGGCTCCGGGTGGATATCAGTTACGCGACAATATTAATGTGAGTAGGCACCAGTACGATTTTTATGTATCGCTGGTACAGAACATGATCACTTATCCTTCCGTCGATGAACCCAAGAAAGAGGGTTGAATTAGCAATACTCCAATATCCACTGGCACACAGTGACAGGACGCTCTTCACGGTACATAGTAGTGCTCCCAGCTCGGACTCCCGGAGTCTGAGAGTAAAGTGCTAGTGCATATGCATTCTCCCAGTGTCAAAGCCACAACTCCCAGGCTGCTGGAAACTGCGGATCGTGATATAGGCGTATCATACTATCATCATAGCGTCCGAGTTGTTATTAGAACGACTTGGCACGATGGCCACCCAACGACTTCCTAGTCTCCCGTGAGCAGAGTCAGCAGACCAGAATCAACGAAAAGGTGCAACATTCGAAAGTTCTGTCTGTTCTGTCCCGTCTGCTCTATCCCGTACTCTCTCTCAGGCTTTGTCCCCAACGTCCGACAAACCATGTTCACGCTGCCGGTCGTCTCACCTGCAGGCATCCCTGACCTAAAGCTAGAGGTCAACCCACGTTTGTCTTGTTGGCAAGTCAACAACAGGTCTCAGGGACATATCATTCGTGAGGTTGTGTCGCCTGGTGACGCCCAAAGTTGGCCCAAATCCTGAAATCTAAATTCCGAGATTTTGGAGGAATTCCAGGGCGTTCCGGACAGCCAAATTAGGGTCGGACGGTACGGACAGAACGGTTCAACGGGACAGAAGGTCATTTCCTCCGGTATATGCCAACTTTCTCGTTGCTCCGAATCCAAGTTGATGCTCGTCATTCCTTTCCTTACTCATTAATTATTCACTCATTATGCGCGAGATCATAAATGTCGGATCTCATGGATAAGTCTCGAAGACAGCCGATCTGCGATGTCGCTAAACCTCGTTGACAGGCAATGGTTCCAAAGTTCTGCTAACCCTTAGGCTCATCAATGAACTTAATACTACAGCCGCTCAATCTCCATGATATATGTACATTCGGCTCCAGAGTCGTTTTGTGCGCTTGACTCCGTGGGATTCGACCATGGGAAGATCAAGGGAAGCACCCGAGCAGTACCATCGATTATATTCTTAATTGCAATCACTGCCGGTTTCTTGCCAGTTGAGCTAGCTTGACAAGCAAATATTCAGCAGCATGCCTATTCCCGCTCTACCCACGACATTTCACACTATGTTTCAGCACCAAGTACGTATTTAAAATAACTACACCATCTTAACTTAACTTGGGCAGTATTCCGCAAATGGAATGCTTTGCGAAAACGCAGGGTGTTACAGGGGACGAGCTAGTGTCAATGGTTGACGCCTTTCGCACCTCCGAGTTCAAGTTAACAACAACATTAAGTTGATCTATTTGTACAATTGTAGTTAGCTCGCGTACACCAATAGAAAAAAAGAGACTCGCCAACGATTGAGCTCGCACTTCATACGCCTGACGAAGGTTGAGTAAGGAATAAAAAACAATCTCATACGGCCTTGTCTGTAGTGGGGGGCTGCTCTCATTATGCCCTGAATGTGGGCGCTGAGCCTCGTGCGGAAAGTGAGTTGTCCAAGAGCAATGCGTAGGATCCAGAGCAGCGAGCGAGGTAGTCATCTTGTGGTTCGATGTCAGTTTAAATCTTCATCACTGCACCCCCCGCGAGCCATGCGTGAATAGCGACAAGTAGGCATCGCTCGGGATCAACAAGAGACCTTCCAAGTGGTCCTGTTGAGAAGGCGCTCATCACATCCAACTCTTTCAAACTCCGCGTTGATGGTAGAACTGGGTCACGGTGAAAGGCGCACAGATCTTCAACGTTGTCTCATCCGGATAATGCTGGTCCGCTTTTGTTGCACGGAGACGTTAATCAAGTTCTGTCATAGATCAAGTTGCCCCACTGGTATAAAAATCGATGTACAGCTTTAGAACTTGACAACTGTAATCGAATCCCTGGGCGTGAACCATCCGTGATAAATTGGTTGTATTACGTCTCCGCGCAGAACATGCTACTGCCGCGTGTTTACAACCCTTCGAAGAAACGTCGATGTCACCCGAGGAAAACGATGGGCAAGGTCAGGAACAGTCGGGGATTGGCTTGCCTCGTACCGTGATCTCGGCGAAACTGCATACTACTAGAGGATTGGTCTCTTTCGTCGGTATTCCTCATGTGTCCATCCACGTAGGGAACCTCATTCTTGGCGATTCTACAACAAGTGGGACTTATTTAGGACGATGGCTTTGATATGCTGACAATGTGCTTTTGCAGGCTCACAGCGATCATTTATTGTCATTAAGAATATAGGCGAGGGCTCTTTTGGATCAGTCTATCTGTGTGACTGGCATGGAAAATTACCATGTAAAGTGCCACCACCCGCTGCGATTCATATTAATGGTGTCGCGAGGCCGGAATGGGCAGGTATGCGTTTAGTGGCCGTAAAGAAACTCAAGCGAAGGTTGGAACATGGTTGGGACGAGTGCCAGTATCTCAAGGAGCTCAAGGTTCAGTGAATCATTTGGCACTCCCAGGCGTCTTGTTAAATTGACCACAGGCACTACGTGCATTGACCCCCCATCCATGCGTCGTTCCTCTCTATGATGTCTTTCTCTCAAGTGAAACTTCGGAGCTGTATTTCGTTTTTGAAGCTATGGAACGAGACTTATATCGATTCATGAGAGCCCGCAAGGGGCGGTCATTGGCCACTGGTCTTCTGTCTTGCATCTTTCAACAGATAGCAGCTGGACTACACCACATTCACTCTTCGGGTTATTTCCATCGTGACATGAAACCTGAGAATATTCTCGTCGCTACCTCAGGACTCTTGCAGTCGCAACCAGATGGAGGTGAACAGGAAGATGTTGCAGTTATCTGTAAGATTGCAGATTTTGATTCTGCAAGGGAGATATCAAGCGCTCCACCTTACACAGAGTATGTCTCAGCTCGGTGGTATCGCGCCCCTGAGGTGCTGCTCAAGCAGAGAGACTATTCTACGCCGGTGGACATGTGGGCCCTCGGGGTGATCATGGCCGAGCTGGTGAACTTGAGGCCCATATTTCCTGGTACTGGAGAAGTCGATCAGATACACCGAATCATCAAAGTACTTGGCGACCCTGCAGATTATGGCGTGGACGAACACGGAAGATCTTACGGAGGTGGTCCATGGCCCCTTGGCTTAGAATTGGCAAGACGTCTCGCCTTCAAATTTCCCCAGGTTGGTTATGCGTCCGAGTTTGCGGAGTATTTGACTCTTGTGATGTTCCAGACTGAACCGAGAAACATATATGCGATATTCGACGAGAAAATACCTCGTCAACTTGTCGACTGCATCGCCGATCTCCTCAAGTTTGACCCCAGCTTGCGCCTTACTAGTCAACAGTGTCTTGCGCACGAGTGTCTCAGGGAATGCCTGCCGGAAAATCTTCCTTGCACGATTCCTGGACAAAAAAATCACTCTCGACAGCTGTCAACAGCACATGATCAGCACATGATCAGCACAACGTCGAAGCCGACTGTTGGTGAGTCGTTCGTGTCACATGCGATTCACATTAATACTCATCCCTTCATATTATATGAACCTTCAGGCGTGAAATAGGCTTTGTGATACACTGGAACAGTACTATTCGACAGTTGCCTAAATTTGTGTGTTGTCAATGTGCAGACGGCGTTCAAAACATCCCTTTCTGATGTCATGTACTGTTTCTGTAGTGATGTACATGATGCGACTTTAGAGCTGGACTTCTGCCCCTTGGTCAGTGAGTTTAATTCTAGAGTGGATGCCCCTCGTTCTCCGGCATGTGTAGCCAGCTTCAGGCTTGCCTTTCCATCGAAAATGGATAGTTGCATTGCGCCTTCCATATCCGCGCGCTGCCAGCTCCAATTGACTTGTCTGCGCCAAGTTCGTGCACCGTAAGAACTTGACCATTTCCGCACGGAGCTGCCTTGTATTCGGCCACACCCGGGCCTGCTTTTGTGGCTAAACAGGCTTCTCTTTGATGCCTTTGCCGCACCTGAGTCGTGCTCCCTCTCCGAAGTTCGTACTACGATGTCTGTACTGTTTCGTGCCTGTCCTCCACACACTCCTGGACCTAGTACCCTCCGTGCCCTTTCGCATTGTTCGTAATCTCATCCTCACCATCAGTGGATCGTCGAACAGGGACCAAAGGTAAACAACTGCCAGGACTTGTGGATGACGTGTCTATCTGCTAATGTATATAGATGACATTGCCATCGAAATTTCAGTAGACCTTCGAATGAACGAATATCTATAGAAGAGACGCTGACAGCATAGTTAGCCGCGGCGGAGTTGGAAAACAAAACACAATCACATGCTCAATTAACTGCTAATAAGCTGCATCATGATGAGTTGAATTGAATTGCAACATGGCCGGTCTCGAGAACAAGTACATCAAAATCTCCAGTCCTGCTCCGCATGTGTTGTTGTTAGAGTTGAACAGGTACTGTAACCTCTCCCGAATCTCTCACGTTTTGACAAAACTGTCTGTTCCCTACAGACAGCCAGTCAATGCATTCAGTACAGAGCAAGTCGTTCCACAGTTTCCGCAACCACTAGTGCTCACGCTACGCGACTTCGCAGGTTTTTGAAGGAGTACGAATGTACATTCGACGCACTTTCGAGGCATCCGGATGATATCCGCGCGGTCGTCCTTTCGTCCGCATTTCCTAATGTGTTTAGTGCAGGGATCGACTGTAAGAGCTGTATTCCGCTGAAGTAGACGAATGACTGATATTCAGCAGTCCAGGGACTTATGAATCTCGGTGCCGACGACACCATGGATCCTGCACGCCGCGCATTTCTTATCAGTGACGACATACTCTTCATCCAACACGCTGTAGCAGCACCTGAGCGGTGCCCAATTCCCGTCATAGCAGCAGTGCATGGGATCGTGATTGGTCTGGGGATAGACATCATCTCCGCGTGCGACGTCCGATATGCAGCATCGGACGCGAAGTTCTCCATCAAGGCTCGTTAGTCACATGGCTGCTCAGTCGTTTGTCTGATGAAGGCTACTGTGTATAGGAAGTCGATATGGGGCTGGCAGCTGACGCCGGGACGCTAGCTTATTTGCAAAAGATTACCGGGAACCATTCATTAGCTCGCGAGCTTGCGTATACTGCACGGACGTTCTCGAGTGACGAAGCGGAAAAACTCGGCCTTGTTTCTAGGGTCGTCCAAGGTGGGAGGGACGCAGTCGTGGCTGCAGCATTGCAATTGGCCAAAGATATCGCTTCGAAGAGTCCTGTTGCAGTGACTGGAACAAAGCGCCTCCTTCTGCACGCCAGGGATCACAGGTATGAGTCTCTGTTCACACTTTTGGACTAATTCATTGTTTTGTGATAGCGTCGCTGAGAATTTGCAGTATACGGCAACTTGGAATTCAGCTGCGCTCCAGGCTACGGTTGGTTCATCGACTATTTGTTTTTTACGCTTCAGTTAATAGAACATACTATGCTAGGACTTACAGCAGTCAGTCAAAGCGGGGATGGCCAAATCAAAGGAGTCCCCGAAGTTCTTGTCATTAAGGCCCAAGCTCTGACTGCGTCATGCTTCATTCTCTGAGCCTTTCCTGATCTCTTCCGCTAATGAGAATTCAAAATTTGCATGCGTCGATTTTTGTAACATGATAGTAAATACAATGAGATTTCAAGATACTACACGCGCACTAGGCTCAAACTGCACCCTGCTCAAATTCATTTTCTCTAGCTCACATCCTGTGGCCGAGGTTGACGTGGACAGCTTTCACTGATGTGTAGCTGGGAACATATAAGTCAGTGCTAATATACAATGGACGCAACACTCACTTAGAAAGGGCATACTCGCCAAGCTCACGACCAATACCGCTCTGCTTGAAACCACCGAATGGTACGTTAGAGTGCAATGAGTTAACGCAGTTGATCCATGCGGTTCCGGCCTTGAGTCTGTGAGCGGTGTTGATAGCACGGTTCAGGTTCTGGGTGAAAACGGCAGCAGCAAGACCGTAGACTGTGTCATTTGCCTGCTTGATCACATCTTCCTCATCCTTGAACTTGATGACAACACCAACAGGACCGAAAATCTCTTCTTGGACGATCTTCATCGATGGGTGGGTATTGGTGAAGATGGTGGGCTTGATGAAGTAACCCTCACTTCCATGACGCTCACCACCAATCTCAACTTTGGCACCAGCCGCCTTTCCGGAGTCAATGTAAGACATGATACGCTGGAACATGCATTAGACGGATAAATGGTTGCAGGAGCATTCCACGTACGTTGAATTGAACCTCCGAGACCTGAGGACCCTGGAAAGTGTCAGGGGCAAATGGGTCGCCGACCTTGAGCGACCGAGTTTTTTCCGTGAAACGCTTGAGGAATTCGTCATGGATGCCTTCTTGCACGTAGATACGCGAACCTGCGCAACACGTCTGACCGTGGTTCCAGCTGGTGAAATATAAGTATAGTTTGCATCACAGCATACTATACTCACAAGATACCGAATGCAGCCCAGTTGACAGCTTGTTCGATGTCTGCATCGTCAAAAATGATATTTGGACTCTTTCCACCGAGCTCGAGGGTGACGTTCTTGAGGTTGCTCTTCGCAGCAGCCTCCATGATCTTGCGGCCAACAAGGGTTGAGCCAGTGAAGGCGACCTTCTCTATCTTCATATGCGAAGAGATGGCATTACCGACAGTGTTTCCGTAACCACAGAGGACGTTGACTACTCCCGGTGGGAAGCCAGCCTCATTAATAAGGTGGCACATTCGGATGGCAGTCAGGGGTGTGAATTCTGAGGGTTTTAGAACGATCGTGTTCCCGCATGCAAGAGCAGGACCAAGTTTCCAGGCCATCATGAGCACTGCGAAGCGAATAGTGAGTACATACTACACTTCAAGCAGCTGATGTGTACGCACATGGGAAATTCCATGGAATGATTTGACCCTATCACACGAGTATAAGAGAAGGATATAGGAGCTGAGATACGTGTACTTACAACGACACCAATGGGCTCGTGGCGAGTGTAGGTGAGCTTGTCCTCGGTAGTCTACCCAAGTGTCAGCGAATGAGCGAAGTTGATTGTTGAAAAGCTTCAGACCTCTTGGACTTGACCAGTAACCTTATCAGCCCAACCAGCATAGTAACGAATACAATCGATGGCACCAGCAACATCAGCATTTCTTGCCCAGTTGAAAGTCTTGCCTGGCGATTATATAATTGGTCAACGATTCAGATGCCTAGTACTAATTGGCCTGGATACTGACCATTGTCCAATGCCTCTAGAGCGGCAAGCTCATCAGCATTCTTCTCCATGAGGGCAACAAGTTTCGACATCAAAATGCTACGCTTAGCACCGGGTGCATGGAGACCCCAGGTGGTGTCAAAGGCTTTATGCGCAGCGTCGACGGCAAGGTCGACATCCTTGGGCGTACCCTCGGACACGGATGTTATCACTTTTCCATTTGCTGTGCACAGAGTTCAGGTAAGACCGTGAATATCAACATCAACAGAACGTACTCGGGTTGATGACACTGAAATCGTGGAGGTCAGTAAGAAGTGTGATTAGCGATAGGGGCGGATCATACTCAATGGTGGTGTTGTTTGATCCATCCAGGAACTGGCCGTTAATGAAAAGACCTGTGCTGAAGGAAACTTTTGCTTTGAAAGTGGGCGTATTGAACTCGTGAGCGAATGTGGAGGGCATGGTGACAATAGATCGATATTTCTTACTCGCTTGGGTGTATTTAAATAGGAGCGGAGTGCCATTATAACATTACATAAACAGAGTCCCAAGAGTCACCTGAACTTTGTTTCCTCGTGATACAAATCATAATGATAGATCATTGGATATATCCGCCCCGCACGGGTGGCATCATCGATTCATCCCTCACGCCAACGTGTGCAATGGTACGGCATGTGCAAAACTTTCGCAGCCTGATCTCCCATTTATGTTCGTTTGCCCTTCTCTTTCGCCTCGCCATCTTAGCCGTGAAGCTGCAAATGTCTTTTCAGTCTCTTGATCTCCGAGTCCGGCAAAACTATGGATTTGGTATCCATATTTCTCCGTATTTCTGGCAAGTGGCTTCCAGGGCTGCCAACAATGTTAGCATCTAAATATCAGATCAGGCATCCGCAGTCCGTGACGGCGTGAATGTTTTGCTGTCTTTTGCCTTTTTCAACTTCTCAGTGGTCGACTGGTCATCTTGGATTGAGGGTGGGAGGGTGGGACGTGTCGTTTTAATTTCATCAAGTCTTGGCGCCCCGTTAGGTGATGTTGACTTTCCAGATCTACCCTAATGCTTCACCTTGGTTCGTTATTCCCTTTTGAGTCAAAGTTGACATACGTCTTTGGCCCCAGTGGGTCATATAATCGGCCAACGCGTCCTCCCATGCCGGCCCCCGAGGGATGAGATTCTCGAAATATCCGACACGGCAGCCTTTGAACGAGAGCAATGTAGATAATCGAGGATAACTGCACGCTCAATAATGTCAACTTAGGAGAACTTCAAAGCTTCATAACCCAGCTAGTTTTTCGATGCATAATTGCCATACAAACAAACGTGCCTGCAATGGATGTGACGTTCTCTACAGTACATGGTGGTGCCCATCACGAGGTCTCCCCCGAAATGTTGACCTTCTGGTCTATTGTTTCTATGCCTAATATTCTATCAGCCTCTGGTGTTCCTGCAAGAGGAACGTCCTTCCGTAAAGAGACGGCGACCGGCGAGACACCTTCGTTGTAAGCCAATGCAAAGACGACATCCATATCTGCGAGAGACGTTGAACCGACAATAGCAAAATACATCACAAGTGCAGATTTACCTTCCAATGAACGACCTGCAGTCTCTGGGAAGAAGAAATAGACTACTGGTATGATGAAAGCGTTCAACGCGGCGAATACTGCTCAAACATTAGCCTCATACACGGCACGATATTTCATGACCTACCGATGTAAGTGCCCCATGATATGTTGTTGAAAGATGGACCTGTGACCATCACGACTACGAAATTAAATATCCAATTCGAAGCTGTGTAGTAACAAGATGTCAGTATCCAATATGAATGAAAAAAAGAGACTAGATACATGTGCTCAGTGCATTGGCAGGCGCGCGGATTTCCAACCCGACGATTTCGGCAGGCTGATGCAACGACATGTGAGTTTCATGTAAATTACAGCAAGAAAGCAGCTCACGTATAGCCATGTCATGCCCAACCAGCCGATGGCAAAGAACGAGTTAAATACAAAAAGTAGCACAGCGCTCACTACTTGTGCTCCAGTGCCTCGTACACTGCCGAGAACGGCAAGCAATATCATAGTAATGCACTGGCCTACAGCGCCAAAAAGCATGAGCTTTCGTCGCCCAATACGGTCTATGATGAATATAGCGATGATGGAGGCAAAGAAATACTCTGTTCCATTGGCAGCCGCGATGAGACGTGAGGTAACATCCGACAAACCAAGGCGTTGAAATAGGATCGTCTAGAGTACCACAGACATAAGGGACCAGCGAATTCAGAAAGGGAGGTAACACTTGCAGCATAGCTACAATGTAAACCGCCCATCAGACCATGAATTTATGTTAAAGACAGATACTCAACTATGTAATCAGGTTGATGCCCGTAATTTGTTGAAAGCACTGGTTTATCACTCCTAGAGAAGCTCTCCGGAAATGTTGGCTCCGGCCGCCTACGAAAAGCTTTCTCAAAGGCGAGCGCTTGAGGTTCTGTGGCGCATCTTTGCCTCCAGGGCCGCTAGAGGTCCCAAAATCCTCAATAGCAACTGCTTCCCGGATAGCATGATAGGTGCGTTGAACTTCAGTATCGTCTGGGGATTTGTTCTCGAGCGCCGATATGACTGCTATTGCCTCTGCGTTTCGGTTTTGCTTTACAAGCCTAATCACTGTTATCAGAAGCGTGCCAAATAAATGAATTAACATAAACACCATCTTGGTGATTCAGGAAGCTGAAGAATCCAGTCAGATAAGAGAGTGAGAGTGACTATAGAGTTGACCCACGAAACCGATTCCAAAGACCATGACCAGAGCCAAAACTATCTGGAGCGCAATCGGGACTCTCCACTGAGCAGAAGATCCACTCGCCCAAAAACTATGTACTTGTGAATTGGATGGCAGGAAAGGAAAATGTTAACGTACAGGCCAAAATCTATCCACTTAATGCGTGCCGTCAATTATGCCGAGGTGTCAGATTGACGGGGTTTACTTACATACCTGGCAGAAACATGACTTTAGGATACTGGCATAGCGTGGCTACTCACGAGATCATGACACCAAAGGTGATGAGAGACCCTTCAATGAATATCAACGCGCCGCGTTTTGCTGCAGACGAGAGCTCTGCATGATAACTAGGAACTGTAGAGGTCTGTCGAGCAACGCAAGGTTCAGATGAAGGAACAAACTAGAGACGGGGGTACTGACATTCAAGCCATTTCCAATGCCGGTGATTATCCGAGCGACCACTAATTGAGCATAGCTGTAGCTGGTCGTTTGGAGAATAGCACCAATAATCATGATACATCCACCCAATGCAATTGTTCGGCGTCTTCCTAAACGATCTCCTACCCAAAGATTAGATAAAGCCCCCATGAGGCATCCAATTTCCTGTGTATGTAGACACGTTGAGAACAATTGACAACTGTGATTGTTGCTCACATATATAGCGACAACAAAGCTTTGCAGAGTAGCGTTGTTAGGGTGACTGCTATCCACTACAACCTGAGGGAAGACCTTCTCAAACTGAGATTGATTAACAACTTCACATCACTTTCGAAGGTTACGATTTAATGACAAGCATACCTGTCCAGCGGTCAGCAATGCAGACATAACCCCTTGGTCATAGCTGTATGCCGACAACACAGTTTGCTCAGTAGGTTGTCCAGAAAACAGGTAGTGTCTGTACAAACCCGAACAACGTAAATCCAGTGCCAGCAACGAATGCGATCGAAATGGTTAATTTACGCCCACGGAGGCGAAGGGCATGTGAAGCAACTTCGGCGTCAAAACCAGTCTCTTCGTAGTGCTTCCTCTCTTCTCCTTCGAAGGTGTTTGAGACTGGCCCGGGAGGGTAGTCTGGCGTAGTCATAGCAATACACACTAGGCGCCTCGAGGTTGAAAGTAGAAACAACGGGCATCACGATGAGATCAGTTCTAATTTATAGGTTTAATATGCGATACCACAGATAGAAGTGGAGTATAAGCTACCTTGTGACCGTCCAGTGATCTTGAGAACGTGACCACGGATAATGGATGAGGCTTATCGTCGAGGGAATCGAAGGCGGTGCTGGAGGGTCATCAGCACAATTCCTGCTCGGCATTCGCGAGTCGAGTGATGAGTGTTCTGTTACCCTTCCGAAGTACTTTGGCTCCCAAACCTTGATAAGAACAAGTTGTACAACATATAAGAATCTATAATGACAAAACCTCGGACTTACCCGAGTAGTAGGAACGGCGTCAAAAACCTCATGACCACGAACAGGACACCTTTCTGGCGCTCGCCAATGGCAACGACGATTCGTCTACACGAAAAGCGCCACCTAAACCTCAACCTACAGCTCGGGTTCTTCATTACCCATCTCTTTGCTTGTCCAGAATCCCACATCCGTGCTCATTTAAATCCCAAGTCAAGTTTCATCAGTGCATACGCCCTCCACCGCACCTAACTTCACTCGTCCATCACTTTCGCGGCCCTCGTTTCTTCCTCGCGGCTGGTGATTGAATGTACGCATTTGGCGCCCACGCCCTCTCATGGCTACCATCGTGTTCTCTACCAAAGCCCGCCTTCCCTCTGTCAAATTTATCTTACATTATCTCGCCGGTAACCCTTGTCAAGCTGTCATCACCGAGTTATTTCGATGTTCTCCCCCAGGTATAGAAGGTTGTACTACTCGTATAATCGCCAGGTATTCCAAAATACGAGCCTGCGCCGGTACCACCTCCATCAGCCATCGTCATCCTCGCACTCGCGAACACCAACGATGAATTGAACGTGTTGTCCGTTTCAGGATCCTTCGTTGAAGTTGGACGAACTTTAAAAAAAAATAGAGACATGTCTCCTTTTTGGTCCCGCTGATTATGATACCTTGGTCGATCGAAATACCCTTAGGGCGCTCTGCCTGCCTGGACACTCCAGTGGCCGCTGTCAAACAGTAATAGGTCATTGTGTCTGCCCGTATGTCACGGCCGGTTTGTGTACAATGATCTTGTATTACTACAAAACTGTACAACGTACCATGAAATGAGTTGCAAGCTGAGAGAGGCCTGTCGGAAGCAGCAAACTCCTGAGCCCCCTGCCATTCAGGGTGTATTCCGCCCGAACAGCGCGAGACCCTGTTATTTGTCCAGCTCCACAAGTAAATAGAAGCGGTAAAACAATAAAATCTGGTCTATCGATATGAAAGTAGTTGTAACTTCTTCCTCTAGCAGTTGCTATCTGGAATCGGTACCATATGCGTACCCCACCTCTGCCACGAGCCTCTGACCTTCTGCTCGCAATTGCCATTGGCAGAATGGCAGCATTCTGCCAACAACACTACAGCCTCAGCCTGTCCTGAGGTGCCTGATACCTATTAAGTACTATTACTCACGTAATTGAAGGTCTTAATTCATTAGGCGCAACCACGCAAATATTCCCAACATGATGCGTGTCTACTTGTCATGAAATTCGGACTTATCCATGTAATCAGCTGCTTTTCTCCAGCTGTCTCCTACTAATTACTGTCCTGTTGGTTCAAGTTATTGTTATCTCCGTCATGGGCAGTCGGCCAGTTGATCTCGGACTCCCGGTGTTTTCCCGCCAGTCAGTGGCACTGACCAAATTTGGGGTCGTGTCATCCGACACTCCGCAGACAAATTTATGGCTCGAACGAACTCGCCTCGATGGAATGATGTTAGGAGGTGTGTCCTATGGTGCGTTTTCGGTCGACATACGACATTTCAGGAATTGATATGCTATGTACTAGGCATATTCACTCTCCTTACAGTACAAGCCGCGACTGCTCTGATGCAACGGCCTCGATATGGTGGAAAAATCGCAAATAATCGACTCGTGCTTCTTTTCTATATTTTTATCACGTTCGCACTGGGGACAATAGGCTGTGCTGCGAACGCGAGATATACAGAGATGATTTGGATAGACCTTCGCGATGCACCTGGTGGTCCGCTCGCGCTAATCGAGAACTCACTGCATTATCGTATCAACGTTATGGCACTTTCCGTGTAAGCTCCTTGCCCATCCACCTTTAGGCCTCTAATATTAACACCTGGTCTAGTTATTTCATCATGGGGTGGTGTATGCAAGCTCTGCTTGTGAGTTAGATAGTTCCCTATATGAATTGGTGCAAACCTGACGCTTGAAGTACTTAGCTCCATCGATGTTTTGTGATATGGTGTCGGGCAAAATCGGTGATGGTCCCAATGATCGCTTTTTACATTGCCATGCTTGGTACAGTACACCATTTACTAAGCAAGAGTCATCACTGACGTCTTGAGCAGCAGTGTCTATTCTCATCATGATCCAGATAAGCACCAGAGCCAAAATTTTCAAGATCAACACCATGCTTCTTTTCCTCTGCATGGAAGTAGGTTTCACTTTGATTTATACGATTCTCGTGACGAGTCGTCTACTCGTCATGCGAAGCCAGATGAAGCAGGCGGTGGCCCAATATCCCATGGCTCAATATAATTCTAGCACCTATGATACCGTCGTCATCATGCTCATCGAGTCCGCCATGTTATACTCTGTCTTCTGCGTGGTTCTTATAGTTTCTGTTGCGTCACATTCTGACGGCGTCTTCAATCTATGCTACTTGTCCATTACCAATATTCAGGTAAGCAGACAAAACCCTGTGTCGACTTACGTCTCTGATGTTAACTTGAACGTGTTGATTTAGGGCATTGCTCAATTGCTCATCATCATCCGTGTAGCACGGGGGCGGGCAACTACACGCGACTGGTCGACCCGCGTTACTGCAGCACCTGCAGTACCTACGTCTATAATATTTTCAAGAACTATATCGGATATGACAGATGGAGCCAACATGGAGCGAATAGCTACTCCAGAGCAGGATGGAGTTCCATTGTATTCTATTCGATCGCCGAAGGCAGCCGAAGTGGTGGTATGACTGCGACTTGGTTCAAAGCTGGTTTACTTATGTATTGTACTTCGACTTCATTTATACCTGCTACTCATAGCTTATAGCCTAATAGCCTATTAAAAGTCCTTGCGATTACAGCAAGAATCGCCCGTCACTATATGGATGACTCGTTTTCAGCTCAGGACAGAATTTCAAATCACCCACGTTAATCAATATTTGCGTCTCAATTGAAGCTTTCAAAGCTGACTCGGCGGAGTCTCTCCTCACTATCAGTGCATTACTGCTACTGTTGACTGGCTCACTTGTCGTGCACACGCCTACCTTGAATTCTTGTATCCTTTCTTGTACCACCGCCATCACAACCAACAGTCATCTCAGCAAAATCTTGCTCTTTCTACTACACCACAGCCGCAGAACTCCTGGGCAAACACAGATCTTCCTCGTCAAATGATGTGAGTTCATTGCTTTGGTTATGTCAAAGATGAATACATCCCAAACAGAGCAATACGTATGTATATAATCACTCATTCGACTCAATGCTCCTGTAATTGGCTCAAAATGGACCACTAATGGGTCGTGCCACACCAGTGCATTTGTTTTCAGTACCCTGATCCACTGATCTGTTGTCGGCCTAGGTTTTGGATGTTGTTCTCCGCTAACTCAGACTCGGAGCTTCGCGACATCATCAGGACTCTCTGTTCTGTATGGTTCGGGTGCCAATGACTGCCATGAACGCCAACCCAGAACAACAGGTGAGTGTAATGCTCTGTTTTATCTTCTGACAACCCAAATATTTTCCTTCAGAAGTTCTGTGGCCATCACTGGTGAAGGGGCTGATGCCAAACAGCTCCTTACCAGAGTCCAAGGCATACTGAAACTCGCTCGGAAAGATTTTCATTCTTTTTATCTTGTGTTTTATTCTTATTATAATACTTACTACTACAGAACTACGATATCGAGGCTTCGAATCTGGTGGGCACTGATCCTATTCCTATCGTACACTCATTTGTATATTCTATCTAGGTTTCTGACTTCGCATGGACGGCAAATACAGTCGAAGTCCTCGTGAAGTTCTCCAGCGGCACGTTACATTAGCTGGGCACCGGGGTAGGACAGTCCTGATGGAGAAGCTGGCGCCAATGAGCTCAGGTGGTTTTCATCGGGATGTTTCGTATTGTGTGCTATGTTGCAATGCATCGATTTCCGCATACATATTTGCGTCGAAGCCAGTAAGATATCAAAGGCACACACAGTTATATTCAGATCTACTCAATTCACCAGTAGTCAAAGTATACACCAGCGTCTATGCGCATCGTTTTCGCAGCTACGGAAAGCGCAGATACCGACGCATATCTACGCAATATGAAGTGCCATAGTCACACTACGGGGACAATAATGACCTTTATGCTCTTATATTCCGTTTATTTCTCTCGCATGTCCCTGTGTGGCAACGACGTTAAAATTACACCGAAAGGCCCTGCTTGCTCTTCATTCCTTCTCTTGTACTTCCGGCCAATTCGAGCCAGATCTCTACGCTTCCTCTTCATACCACTCTTGTCAACCGCAAAGGCAAGCAGACGAATTACTACATAGAGCACCGCAGTACTTTCGATCGCTGTCCAGAAGCCCTGTTCATGGGAAGAGACGAGCAAATGGGGGACCACAGAAAGAAGCATTAGATAGTCGGTGGATATAGCGTCGATGGATGTGACGAGCGGTGAGGATGCAGATTGCGGAGAGATTAGCATCAAAAGGACACCCAATGCACAGGCTATTGTGCCGATCGTCACTATGCCCGCCCGCCCCCTATCGCAAAAGCATCCAATGACCCCAGCGGATGCTACAAGTTGTACCGAAGACCAGCCTGAGGTCTGTCGTATCAAACCATGCGTTGCACCGGGTGGGGCAGAAAACAAGCTGAAGATAAAACAGGTGTGATGTGATGAAATGAATCCTAGAATAATGAACACGGCTCCGAGGAATATGCTCCATGTTTTCGGAGCGCTAGGTTGCAGATTGTCCTGACCCAGAGTGTCGACTCTCACCGCATCGTGAAGTAATACAATGTTTGTAAAACCTGGTTCGCGTTTTACAAATTCGGGCACCAGACTTCCCTTCTGCATGGAAGTGGACGTGGGGTGGAATGTTTGGAATAATAAGTGATGTGAAATGGTCTGGCGCAGCTGACGAATACAGAAGCAAAGATTCCCGACGCCGGTGGATTGTGTTTGGCTAGTGAAGCAGATACGTTCCGCGTCAGCGAGGTATAGCAACACTCTTTCCAGCGTGTGTCGAATGAGTTTTTCGGGGATGCTATCAGTGTTGAGGCCTGGGATAATAAGTTCAGAGTAATACGCCCTGGCCCAAATTTCCTCCGTAGTAAACAGTGCGCCCAGGTTGGCGCTCCCAGTGGCCCAAAGGCAGTATATCATCCCTAAAAGCTGACGAGGATACGGCTTTCGCGTCGGAAACAATTCTCTGATCGCTCGGGTGAGCTGCTCCAATCCGCAAATCATAGTTGCTAACTTGGCAGTCGGGGAGATCGAATCAGCAAGATACTCGGAGAGCGGGAGGATTTGGACCGAAACCAATACAGGCAGGAGGTTTTCCAGTTGGTCCAGGTAGTGCAAGATGAGACCTTCGAACGAGGGAGAACTTGGATACTGGCTTGTTGTCTTCTGATTCATCAGATGTAGATAGAAGATCGTGTTCCTATTCAGAGCAACCTATTTCAATTTCATCGTGAAGATGGCCTGAGCTAACTTACCTAAACGCATACGCACTCAAATGCATGGTTTGCAGCTCCGATAGTGCATTTTGCCCGAGCTCCAATTGCTCTTTCATACGAGGAAAAACGACATTGCGCCACCGTGAAATTTCGAGGCGGAGAAACGGCGCCAAAGTCTCTTCATCTAGCGACCCGTAATCCTCCATAATACTAGAATGCTCCCTGAACCATTCTCCATCTTCTTTTAGGGAGTCCCACTGCCGGTCCATCCAGCTTCGTTCAAGCGCCAACGAGTCGCAAATCGAAAACGAGGAATCCCGCCAAAGCTGCGCTTGGAGTCTTTCACAATCGCTTTCCTGTCGAGATGTATTGGGCAGAACATCTCTAGTTGAAGTATCACCGAGACTTTGGCGACAAACATCAGCAGCGTACTGATATCGGTGGATAAATCGGTTAAAATCTTGATGCCGAAGCCCGTTGCAGCAAAGCTCGAGCAGCGATTTCGGACCTGTCTCTCTAACAGCTTTGTGTAGCGATACTAGCGCCTCCTGCGTGGCTAGGCTAATATCACCTGTACTGTATCTCTGATTGCCACCAGAGACGAGAAAATACTCGGAAAGTGTGCTATGGACTGGGACCAAATGTTGTACTCCTGTGGAAGTCACTCGAACATCGAATAGAACACCTGCAACGCTCTGTGCGAGACTAATAGCAAGATCGTCTGTTTCTGGGTTAAGTTCCAGCCTTTGGATTGAAGGACATGACTGCAACGCCTGCAGGAAAATTAATGGAGTGACGGGGCTTGGAGAAAACGTGAGGAATTGCAAAAGGATCTCCAGGACACGTTCAAGTTGCGTCTGGTCAGAGTCGGAGAATCGCTGAAGCTGGACAGCTAGATAGTACTTGTACATTCCGAAGATGCCCAGCGGAGTGTCGTTCAGGAACTGGAATCGTCTCTCTCGATTGTACAGATGAGGATACTGTGACAGGTTCTTCACTAAGAATATGTACTGGAACATATTCTCGGATCGCCTGACGAGATTTTGGACGAGATGAGGCTCATCAGGATCATCTGACCCTACGTAAATTTGAACGACATGACGCGCGTATGCCTCAAGATCGGATTGTGTAGTGCCGTCACTTCCCAGAGCTATCGTGGGCAGCCCAGCGAGCAAACTGGTTACATACGGATGTGGGCATCCAATAAGAAGGATACGCGCACGCGCAGTCATGTTCAGTATCCATGGGATCAATCCGTCCTGCTGAAATGCGCGTTTTTCGCAATGATCTACGGCGTCAATGATGATACTTCGAAGACGAAGTAAGCAAGAGTAAGCAATAATGGCAGACAGTACGCGCACCTAACCGTGTCGAATGATTCCAGTAAATTTGCAACCCGTGTCCGCAGCCCCGGCTCTGAAAGCATGCCTTGTCCAGAGGCCAGCACATACTTCAGCACCTCGCTAAGACCTGCCGTGCTGTGGTGGCATGCCGACACAATTTGCCGCAATAAAGTCATTAGGATTGCTTTCGATGAAGCCTCTTGTTGTGCATTGGAATACTGATCCGCTGCGGGGTCCGCTCCACAGAAATAGTAAAGCAACGCTCCGCGGTGACCAGCATCCTTCTTCTTCTTCTGAGCTATGTCAATCATATGAGCTGCCAAGACGGATTTTCCTGTGCCTGGCTTCCCCGAAATAAACAACTTCGGAGACGTTTCCGTCGATAGCCAATCTACAATGGATGGGTGGGATTTGCTCCAGGCGCAGGGATTTTCAATGCACCGTGATTTATTCAGATACATGTCGAGGTGATCTTCGTAATTTGTGCAATGAAGGACGCGTTTCACATTTTCTATTCGGTCCGCTATCAAAGATGGAAGGAAGAGAAATGTCAATCATTATTGGGGATATCCGAAGGAATAATTCCACTCACAAATATACTTTCGTTGCTCATCCTCCGCATAAGCGACGAAAGTTCCGTAGTGCGCCGAATTAAGGGCCGTTCGCATCTCTTCTCTTGCAGCCCGAAGCTTGCCCGGTATATTCTGAGATCCGGCAATCCTCTTGACTACCCAAGTCTTTGCTTAGGCGCATGTTTGCATATGAAACTGAGAACATACACTTTGTTATAACTGACTCGTGTTTCTCTAGGTCCGGGGTTCAATAAAGCCTCGATAGGATGGCGACATCCAAGTACGCACCGCCTACATAGCCCCTCAGAATTTGCATGAAGGCGACAAACACTTTGAAAGCCGAGATGATTGCGCGACGTTCTTCGTCGGAAAAGTTCGTCATCCGCTCGGATCGGATGATTAGGGGGAGACCATCCAAGACTACGTTTAAACCGTAAATAACCTCTGTGATACCATAGTCAGTCATGCACTCATGGTCCATGCGGATTAACAGAGATGTTACCGTCTAGGATCTCCGCTTTGGCAGCAGCTATCTGTGGACGTGGCGTCTACATGTCACATAGGGGTGCTATCAAGGGATCTACTCACTGTGATGATACACTTCAGACCGCCATACAAGGAAGCTGCAATCGGACTGATGTTGGAGAGAGG
Organism: Suillus subluteus; assembly: GCA_016647755.1. Taxonomy (NCBI): domain Eukaryota; kingdom Fungi; phylum Basidiomycota; class Agaricomycetes; order Boletales; family Suillaceae; genus Suillus; species Suillus subluteus. The sequence goes on from JABBWI010000024.1 coordinate 870,325, forward strand.
CTGCAAGAATCCGTCGCAACTGTCCAAGAACGCCTTGGCTTTTGCCATAAATTTATCTCTTTTTTTGAGGCGAAGTTTGAGTTCAGAGTCCTCTGGAAGCTTCAAATCTTCCAAGTCGGTTCCGCGCAGCCGGGAGCTGGCCAGGTCATTGGCCAACTTTGTGAATTCAGTGCGTAATTGAGAGAGATCTGCCTGGTCCATTCTAACGACCCAGGAGAGGACAAGAAGGAGGATTGTGTAGCAGTTAGCAGGAGCTGGCACGTTCCTTTACTATATTAATTATATGTCCATCACTCACGTAAAGGATAAGGTATATACAGTATGGCCATTGCCACTGGCACTGTGAGCTATGCGTTGTTCCTTAGATTCGTCCTGAAAGAGCATTCACAAAGCAAACTATCCCAAGTGTAGACTATTAGTAGACTTGCCGCTTAAGATGTGATGATCTTGATCGGAGTCAGAAGATGCACAGCAAATGATACATAATATACCTGTGCAAGAACTTTAAGGCAAGGAATTAGGGTGCTCCCTGAACCTAGGGTCCATATTGACAATTTCAGCAGAAAGAAGTATGCAGCGTGCAATGAGAGGAAGCAAGAAAGAGAGAACTTCGCGGCTGGCCCGGAGCAGATGCGGCGGAAGTGACCGAACCGAGAATGTGGGGCATCTCCGAGTAAGCACAGCGACGTCGGAGTAACGGGACTGACGTGTTAATCCCACAGCACGGTGTCAAATAATCACATGCACATTTAACCTGTGTTTCACCGTGTTATGTAATCCCACAGCACGGTGTCAGATAATCACATTTAACCTATGATCTAGCAGTGGAAATTTTACTTCCGCGTAGCGTGAAATCATTATTTCTCAGCAATCTCTACCGGAGCAGAATGATTAGATGGTCCTCTTATTCCATAAAACAATCGGAGGTATGGTAACAAAAACGTCTCACTGGCAGACCAACCTGGGTTAACATAAGTCGTAATAGCCTCGCGCTCGACACGAGTCACATCACCTAGCGTGTCGAAAGAGAGTTTTTGACCATGGCTATACCCGAATTCCTTGGACAAGCCCTGACAAGCCTCGGTACTAGTAACAACACACATCAAATCAGGGCACTGCCCAATTGCTCGTCATCATTTGTGTGGCTCGAGGACGGACAGTTATACATGAGTGGTCGACCTGCGATGCTGCACCGCCTCAGGCTGTGTCTATAGCATTATCGGGAACTGTGTTGAACACAATCAACGTTAACACTGAGCGGATAGCTACGCTAGAGCAGGGACAGTGTTCAGTTACATTCTCCATCGGTAAACACGGCAGAAGTAAATGTTCCATATGTATGAAGTTGGTGTTACATAATTTGTAGTCTGTATACTATTATGTAAACGTAAACCTGTAATGTTGGCATTAAATTATATGACAACTTTGCAACATTTGTGATCTGATAATGCAAGTTTGCCGCTCTTATCGTGCGAGGGCATATATAACGGTATGGCACTTACTTTGGTATCAATTAGCGCCTTAATAAGTGATGCTGAATATAATGGCACACGTTATGCCAGCGGCAAGCGTGACAATAATCTCGACGATGGAGGCAAAATCGCAGCCGAGGTCGGTGAGTATGGGGAGAACCTCTGCACGAACGTCGCCGATGACAACCTTCAGCACGGCACTGAGAGCAGTGAAGAGAAGCTAAAGCGGAGGCTCAGCGCTCAGCAACATTAATGACACCTATGAAAAATTCCACGCAAAGCCTATGGAAACGTAATTTAGAGGCCTCCGGACTAGGAATATCGTTCTGGCAAACAAATGTTATCAGACTCGGGATTGTCATCCGAACATCCAGCCACCGATGACATCGTTCTTCAGATCTTGGACCTGCAAAGCTCGAATAGCCTTGAAGGTTGGCAGCATGCAGGAGCATCCAGAACTGTAGGATACATGAATCTGTGGCCTTGGCGAGGCACGGGCTCAAACGGTGCCCTTGACCATTCAGGGAGTGCACAGCTTGCGTCCAGTTGTAGGCAGGGGCCTGTGCAGGTCTGTGCGTAATATGCTGTTGCCCGATCGGTGTTGAAATTGAAACGTTGAGTTACGGATAGGGCACGAAGGAATGCTATTAAGCCTGCTGAGAATGTGAAGTTGAAGCAAAGTATAAGGCTTGTGGCGCTCGTCATTGCAAGGCCACGACATCATCATCTCGAACATATGCCTTCGCTGCCATCATTAGAGTCTTTCGCCAAGGTACTTCTATATCTTTTTGCGATGTTCAGCAAGCATTCATAACACATTGTGCACAGGGAACCGTCGCTACCGTAGCTGGTGTTGCAACGTTAGGTCCAGCGCCTCCTAATTTCTGATGTGCTCAAGTGACCTCTATGTCTTATTAGGCTGCGGACTACTATACTACGGACAAAATTATCTCATTTACCCATCCGCATTCCCCCCGGGCTCTCGCACAGGTGTGTTTACCGGGCACTTCACATCCCCCGTCAACGTAACTGACCAATCTTTAACAGAGGTCCCAGTGCCAACGGATTTTGGACTTGAATACCAGGATTTACCCCTCGTCACTGAAGATGGGTTTACTTTACGGTGCTATCTTCTCATGCAACGGACAGAGATAAGCAACAGCCACGCTGCACGCGTTGATTACGCAGACCAACAGACGCATGAAGAGGTACGTCACACTCCCGATACTTTACATTCGTTCATTCATTTCTTCTATTTGTTCGTACAATGCAAGTTTGCATCCACTCGACCAACAGTTTTGATGTTCCACGGTAATGTTGGAAATCACGGTCACCGGATACCTCTCGCCAAAGTATTCTACGTCAAAATGCGTTGCAATGTACTCATGCTCTCATACCGCGGGTGCGCCTTCTGTCTTTCGCAATCCAGTCTACCTCGAGTCTGGGGATCCATTTCTCATTTATGCCAACAGATATGGTCATTCCGAGGGTTCTCCATCAGAATCAGGCGAGACGTCGTATCTTCAGTAATTTACTCCCTTTGCTTACTGTAATTTCTAGGCATACGTATAGATGCTCAAACGGCGCTCGACTATCTCGCCTCGCACCCATACCTGAAGAATACTCCTGTTGTAAGTATTGTCAACGCCACTTTCAAAGGATTGGACTAACTTGCTTTGTATCAAGATCCTTTACGGCCAATCTATTGGCGGTGCTGTCGCTATTGACCTTGCAAGTCGAAATTCATCAAAGGCGATTAAATTCCATTTTCACTTCCATACCTATCATAATCTAAGACCGTGTAGATCGCGGCGCTAATCCTGGAGAACACATTCACGAACCTCCCACGTCTCGTACCTAAAGCTCTTCCTCTTCTTGGCCCTCTTTCATTCCTTTGCCATCAAAAATGGGACTCGGCATCGAAAATACCTCTAATACCCCGGTCGATGCCAATCTTGATGCTTAGCGGTGTTAGGGATGAAGTTGTTCCACGCGAGCACATGCAAGAGTTATGGCAGATTGCTTCGCGACGTCAGGGTACCAAATCCAGTGGCACCGGAAACAAATCTGACATATCGGAAGTCGGTAATGGAAAGTCGAGATTCCTTGAATTCGAAGGAGGACATCACAGTACGTTATTTCGGTGATCTGAATGACTGGGTTTAATGGTGGCATTTAGATGATACGTGTGTCCAGCAGGGATATTGGACTGCAGTTGCTGACTTTATGACAAGTTTGAGTCGGCATTAGAACCCCCTGACGCGGGCTTACTTGTTCTATATACGAAGTGACATCATGATCATGTCATGGCGTTGGACAGTTTTTCTTCTTCCCTTTCCCTGTTTTGACACGTTCCTTCACAAACATGCACATTCACTATTACATATCATTTCACCATGAGGAAATCACCTAGTTTGGTTCATTATCATTGTAACAGGGAAACAAAGGTCCAAATAATTGTTTTATCCTTCGTAACGATACGCAACCATCGCTTCTATCCGGTGTACATCAGTGCTGAAGCTCGCAACTTAACTTGCTGACTCTTGCTCGCCTCAATCGCCAGCGGATCAGTGTCGACCCACTCATCGGCAGGCACGTCAGCGGAATCATGCGTATATGCAAGGATATTGAAGACAGTCGGCGTGTCAATAATTGGGAGGAAGGTTACAGTTGATACGATTTGTTTGAGGATGTAACGAATCTCGGCTTGGATTTCTGATTCAGGTTTTGCAAGTGTTCTTGTAAAGCAGGGTTAACCAACTGGATGCCGTGAACAGCGGTTAGACTTACGGTTCAGCAGAATCAGCTGGTTGTTCAACGAGGTTAACATCGAACACCCATCGCTCAAGTGGCAGCCTTGTATCTTTTGATATAATCGCAAGTACGAGTTGCGTTACCGACCCGGTAAGCAGCCACTCTGAAAGCCCAATTTAGTTTGGGTATAAGGAATCGCGTGGCACCTACTATTGAGTTGCTTCAGTATCCTTAAATTAAATTAAGCAAGTGTACGAAAATCGACATCGAATGAGATGCACCTGTCGAGGTAGTTCTCTAGTGCCAAGTCCTGAGTGACGAGGACAGTTTGCCCGTACTTCTTTACCATGTGAAAGTCATCAGATGGGTATACTCCTCGTTGAAAGAGAATCCTGTTTCAAGGCATGAAATCGTGAGTTGTTCAGTCGGAAAGTGGCTCGAAATAACGCACGTGTTGGCTGCATACTTGAAAAACTCCGTAACAAGATTCGTGGAACCTTTCAGAGTGATGGCCTGGCGTGTTGGTGCTTGAGATGTGCCATGCTGACAGATGCTGCTGGACAATATGAGATGGAGGGACTAACTTAGTACTAGTAGCTGCTAAGTTAAAGGACTGACGAACATACTCGAGCGTGTTTTGTGACGCGAATAGATCACGTGGAATTGTTGTTTCTAAAGCTCTTGCCAACAAACGTGATCATACTATATAATATACAAGTGTCACGAGAAGCATTTGAAATCCTCTTTCTTCATTTCATATCGCCAAAGCTTCGGGTCATTCATCATTAGCACATAAAAATGCACGAAGCGGACCCGACATCTCAATCGAATTATCTGCAGATCGCTACGAAGCATATCACCTTTGATTGGACAGTTGATTTCGATAACAAGGTCATCACAGGCACCGCAACACATGAATTTATTGCAAAAATTGATGAAGTGTCTGAGGTGATGTGAGAAGGTTGTCTATCTATCTATTTGGCACGGGTTTTGAGCTGCCTCAGCTTCGATACTTCGTATCTGCACATCGAGGGAGTAAAAGTTGATGGAGATTGCGGTCCAAGACGTGCGCTCTGCGTCTCTTCGCTGGTGTGCTTTTCTGAGCTTGCATTATCTATAGTTCAGACTTGGTCCTAAGCATGAGGTGATGGGATCTGCGTTGCATGTCCCCCTTCCTCGAACTTTGAGTGCCGGGTCGAGTATCTTGGTTGAGATCACGTACAGGACGACTGCGAATGGCACTGCCTTGCAATTCCTTGCAAAAGAGTAGGTTTTCACTTACCATATGCGCAATTTCGCTTTCCCGCTCATGTCTATTCAGACAGACCCAAGGTAAAACCTTCCCGTTCCTGTTTCAGCCAGTGCCAACCTATCCACGCGCGAGACCTCGCTCCTGTGCAAGGTGAGACGCCTCGATGATTTCATTCTGCAACTTTGTCAAAAGCTTATCATGCATGGACAAGATACTCCATCTGTGAAGCTAGTGGGTGTTCTCCACTGATCGTGACCCCCGGGCTTGTCGTGCTGATTTCTAATCATCAGACGTACAGCGCCAGCGCCCGTTCCGTACTTCCAGTTCTTCTATTTGCTAGACGAATTTCTCCGCCCTCAGATGGTCCAGCCCATGATGGCAAGATCATTGGCAAGGATGAAGTTGTGTATACATACGACCAGGCATGTATCATCAGGCTACCATCACAATCTTGCTTCATGACAAACATTGGTGTCTTCAGCCTACCCCGATTCCATCATATCTTCTCGCGATCGCCGCTGGAAATTTACAGTACCGGCCGTTCCAGGTTCCTGATGGAAAACAATGGAAGTCTGGGGTTTGGTCCGAGCCTGAGCTTATGGACAGTTCATTCTGGGAGTTCAGCCGAGATACCGCCAGGTAAATGCGCATGAACCTCCGCGCCGCAAAAATGGGAATGTCATTGTATGCCAGTTTTTCTAGCGGCTGCAGAGAATCTTGCCGGCCGTACCGATTTGGGGTTATGACCTTCTTGTTCTTTCCGCCGTCTTTTCCTTATGGCGGCATGGTGAGTTGCAAGTTATTCTATACAACCACCTATTCATTACTACCAGGAAAATCCGTGTTTGACCTTTGTGACACCCAGTGAGCACATTGCATGCCTGTATCAGACTGCTGACCCCCTTTCAGCCCTTCTTGCTGGAGACAGGTCTCTGACAGACGTGGTGATCCATGAACTTACGCATTCATGGTTTGGGAATGGTGTTACGTTGGTTTTCTGCGGCTTTCCTTTGTACATTTGCTGATGATACTCTAGCATGCTCATGCTTCTCACCTTCTGGCTTAACGAAGGCTGGACAACTTATGTCGAACGTGTGCTACTGCAGATTATACACTCACCCGCACACCGAGGCCTATCATCTGTGATCGGATACAAAGGACTGCTGGATGCCCTCGCGTTCTTCGAAGACAAACCCCAAATACCAAAAACTGGTTATCGACTTGATTATGGAGAGAATCCGGATTCTGCATTTAGTCGGGTGCCTTACGATAAAGGTGCTAACTTCCTCTTGCATATTGGTAAGTTATATTTGCTTTATGAAGTTTCCTATCGAGCTAGATTATCCCAGAGCGTACGCTCGGTGGCCTTGAAGTTTTCCTACCCTATGTCAAGGACTACATCGCTACTTATATGGGTCACAGTATCACCACAGAGACCTGGAAGAGTCACCTCTATGCCTACTTCCAGAAGAATGGCAGTGAGGAACAAATCAAGCATTTGAACAGCATTGATTGGGATGTAAGGCCGGACAACTGATAGTCGAAGAAAGTAACCGCTGAAATTGTCCGACAGGCATGGCTTCATCAAAGGGGACTGCATTTACCTGTTGAGATGGAATATGATTTGACTCTGGCGAATCCTGCAAATGCGCTTGCCGACCGGTGGTATGAATCACGACACACCACGGACATTTCGAAGCTAGATTTCAAGGGTTCTGATTTGGATAACCTGGACGCCAACCAAAGAGGTGCGCGCCAACATGTTTTTGTTGATTGTATCAGTTGAAGTAAGTGAGGTTGCAGCTGTCTTCCTCGAACGATTGGAGAGTTACAATGAACCTCTTCCTGCGGGTCACCTTTTCCACTTCGACAAGTATACGCCTTCTCCAAGACTCTCGGCGCCGAAATTCGATTCAGATTCTATGCCTTGGTGCTTAAGTCCCAGGCATGCAATGCAATTTTGTTCAAGGAGCGGCAGATTGGTTATTGGGGCAGATGACACAGGCGTCATCAAAGGCCGCATGAAGTTTTGCAGACCTGTGTTTAGGGTGATGTTTCAAGGTCAAACCCGACCGCGCTATATCAACGTTCAGGCAGGCCCAGACGCAGTTTCATCCCATTGCGCAGAGTCTCATTGCACAGTACGCATTTTGTTAAGTATGTCCGCATGTCCTTATCTTCAACTTCATCAGGACCTTGGGCTGGACCTGGCTGGATTGAGAGTTAGTGGATAAAGGACCCAAGGAGGGAGAAACGCGAAGAGAAACGGAAAGCATACCTGGACAATACCATCCTTGAATTGAGTCATCTCTCCCAAAGTCACGTCACTGTATGATAGCTTTATGAAAACAAAACGACTGATATTAGGCAAATTGGATTTCTGGTGATACAATGAATGGTGATACAACGAATTATGAATGAATCAAATGGCCCTTGGCGACTCTTCACCAGATATACGGCGGCGCTTTGCAGCCGGCTCCCGAATATCTTGCTCAGGATGAAATATATAATTTAGCATATCCAAGTCATGCTCCGCCACAATCTTCTCCCCATCCCGCGCACCATCAGGACGTCGAATATCCTTCTGATTAACATGCATAGGATAACGGGTCTTCTGGATCGGTCCAGCCCAATCGAAATCGAGCAGCATGAAGTGTTTGTTGTCTCCCACAACGAAATTGGCATCCCGAAGGTCACCATGGACGTAGCCGTCATTGTAATCGTGTAGCTCCCGGATGAGAGAGGTGATGGCCTCCTTCAGCGGCTGGCGGTCCAAAACAGCTATCTCACTGAGCAGTCGATATGAGCCAGGCCGTTGCGGGAAGCAATCATTATCGATATCAAGGGCATCCATAATCACCATATTCCAGCCGCCGGGTAAAGGATTGTAGGCGATAAGTTTGGGAGCGTGCCCCTTGCTGGCACAGAATTGTGGGCCTCAGGGGAATATTGCCTGACGAACTTGATACATATCTTGCTCCCAGCCGCATCGCCGACGGTTTCCCCGAAGAAGATAAGTCGATCCCTTGGGATCTGAGTATCATCGTACGAGAATTCCTGAATGTGACCAGTTGAATTGATATAACTCCGAGGATAAGGACATCCTAGAGATGAATCTTTAGGTTTGAGGGACGGAATTGGATGGGAGTACAGTTTTGTGAGTTCCTCAATGGCGATTTTGAGAGCCCCAAAAGTACGAGTCGCCATCACTTGCATACGGAGGTCTGTTGAATGCCAAAAAAGAGGAATGATAGGGACTAGGACATCAGACTGAACCTTTTCTGTGAAAACAGAGCCTGCAAAGCCAATGCATGCCCCTAGTTTTGGTCAATAAAGGGCTTTAGCAATGAATATGGTGAAATGAACTAACCGAAGACAGTGACATGGATGCATGGAATGACAGACCGGAGCCTCGCTATCTCAACCTTCGAGTCTTTGATAAACTTGCGGTAGTACAACATTGCTTCCGCGAATGGTTCGGCAGCGCCGCTTCCGATCTCGTTCTTCCCCTTCACTATCACCTGCACAAACTTTCCATTGGGGGACAAAAGATGTCCGTCTGTCGTACATTTTGTCGAGCCAAACATACCGTAGTCGCGGAGCACTTTCCGGAATGCATTCATCCGCGTGAGCTCGTCGGGATAGAAGGAGGACATCTTTTCCGAAAGTTGCCAAACAAGGTCGTTATCACGGACAGTTGGTTGATGATTTTGACAATTATCCACGAACTTGGCGAAGATAGGCTCGAGAAGAGTAACTGGAACAGGGTCCGCGGCTCTGCGAGGACCATTGCAAAGGTACTCTTGCTCACCCTGCTTTATAGAGAATGCGGACGGTTTTGCACCAGCTGATGGAGTACCTGCGCCCTTCTTGAGATAAGCGAACCGTCGATCAACAGCTGGAATGTGTTGTACGACGACATGAATATATCCGCGCTCTACTCCATCCGTGAATACTTTGGACAGTTCGGTTAACGGCTTCAACTCCACGCCTTCATCTCTGATTGCGTCGAGTAAGTGTAGGTCGTTCGGATTGATCTTGACCTTCCAAATGATCAGATCGTCAGCATTAGACCTCGGGTACCGATCACTCACCTGCCATAGCTCAAGACCGTCAGCGGCAACATGGTCAAAATGTGGCTTCTTCACGTCCTTGATAACCTTAAACAGGTCCACCATGCTCAAAATCAGAGATTTCACTTCATTCTCGTCGGAAATTCCCACTTCTCGTCCGATATCGGATAAATGTAATGTCAGATAAGTAGTTGTGAGTTTCTTTATGGCCCAACGGGGCGCGCGGTCCAGTGCCTGGGTGATGAGACCAAGAGTTCTTTCCTATACGGGTGGTTAATGATACACGGATTCATGCGCATTCAATGACGTACATTAGCGAATAGTTGCTGCTCGTTTTCGACTATCGTGCGAAGGTAGTCGCGCTGCAGAGGATACGCATTCATAAAACTCGAGTAAGGAGTTGCCTTGAAAAGTCGCATAAGAATTGGGTGCATGTACTTGGATGGAGGCGATGTCTGACCAATCAGAATGCGTGAGCGAACCGTTCACCCGTGGAGGATACTCGTACCTTGCCGCGGTATATCAATTGTACGAGGGCCAACTTCTTTAGTGATTCCATTTGAATAGCGGAAGCCGTCGTGCCTGGACTTGATGCACAGATCTCGAAGAGTTCTTCTGCAGCTGACCAGTTCTTTAGCGCAGCAAGTGCGATGCCGCCGGCGTAGTGATATATTAAATTATCGTGGTAGGTTAAGTCGGAAAGTGAGAGATCAATTGTAGTGATCGAATGAGCTAGGACGGGGATTGCGGCTGTAAAATGGCGTGTGGCGACACAAACCTGTAACAATTGCTGGTGAATCAGAAATTTGGAAAGGCGTCCAGTTGGCAACCTTACCGTCAGGAAAATAGGGTGGATGGTGGTGAGATGTGAAAGGGTTGGAGGATATTTTACAAGCAAATCAGATAATGGCACGATTGCAAGTTTGGGCTAAGAAACTTGAGATCGAGTGGAGAGCTAAGTCAATAATATATCTTACGTTTCCTTCAACTTCAGCAAATTGTCGTATTCCAGTTGCAAGAAGTGTCACTGAATGTATATGGCCTCATTATACTGGCACATAAGTAAGGATAGGCTAACCTCGATCCGGAGCAAGGCGAGCATGTTCAGGGATAAAATCGCGGCAAAAACCCTCGATATGGTGCCACAGAGGCTTATCAGACGCGACAGTATGCAGTCGCGCAGACCTTCAGGAGATTGGTATGCGTAATGAAACTTTCCAATAAGGCTCACTCACAAAATGTAAAGCATGCCAAGTGTGTGATCTCGTGCATTTAACAGAGCCAGTGGATCTTGGCTACCTGGCAAAATGCTGGCCAGCAGTACTTCTCTGACATCTTTGGATGCGCAACTCCTCAGATATTGGTTTAATTGGGAAGGACTTGATGCCGAAGTTATAGTCGCGACAATAGAGCCTAACGAGACATCACTTGCAGATTGACCAGCCGCGTTCGATGATGACTGTGCAGGGTTGGTAGCTGACGTGGCGGATGTAGGTGGCGGAGTAGGAAGACCTGATTGATTCATGACGCAAACTTTAACGCCAACTGCATTAATATATTCAACGACATAGATATTGTCAGAGGTAAATGTTGAGGTACCGAGGATTATCTTGAAGATTTCCTTGGTGCGAGATAAACGAGAGCGGATCCGGACTGTTGTTAAAACTTGGATGACAGTTCTTTGGTCGAAGAATGGTACTATGTACTCCTGTGTGCTCAGTCACTGGTACTATTCAATGATTGCTCCTGATCGTCTCCGTTGAATGCTTACCTAATCAACAGCGTAAGCAAGCCGATGTGTTTACTTGGTCCGAGTTGACTCATCTTGTGACAAACACCACATCCTGAAATCGAGATGGAAACCCGCGTTCACCACGATTCAGAGTTCGCTACTTTGTAAATGGATTTGCCGTAGCGCTAACTCACTTCGTTCAAGCTCGTTACACTCTACGGAAGACCTACATCGCACGATTCCTTGCTTGACTATTCCACTGCTAAAGACCCTTTGATCCGTGTACAGATCGATGGAGAAGAATTTGTGTACGACGAGGAGGCGCATGTGCTTTTACCTGAGCGAAGCTATTTGTATCACCCCGTCACCTGGGACAGCAGTGTGGGGAGGGTAAGGTTCAGACTGTAAGCAAACGTGAAAGGGCCGATTGTTCCAGCATATGGCTCTCACGGACACTGGGGTAGGCACATTCTTTTGGTGCCCGTCGAGCCTACTTATGACAATCATCATCATCACTCTGCAGAATTTGTTGGTGTCAAGGTTCTTACAGTCAACGCGACTGCAGGTGTGATCAAAGATTTTTACGCGACGTAGACTCTTAGGACCATGAAAACGGCCGATCCTGACCGCCCCGGCCACCAGCGCTGCGTCTACATCTCTTGCCAACATTATCTACTAACAAGCTTTACATTTGGTTAACGTTAGCGCGACCGTGGATACCTGATTTCCACTTGCGAGCCTGATATAAATTCAACCATACATCGACACGAAATGGATTGATGTTCCACTGGTCACTTTTGAAAGAGCGGCGGAACGGAGGAAAGGCCCATTAAATTGTCATTTGTCTACCAAAATTCCTTCGTAAGGTCTTTATTTCTCGTTATTGTACTGGTACACGGCCATCGCGTTTGCGATAACATGAGGTTTAGGCTGGGTTAAATTGGATTGGATGTTGTCTTGTCCTTTTGCAAAACGAGCAAAGATCAGCGGTCGAGCAGATAGACTCATCTGTTTGTGCAACCGGTGGTTATTGCCAGCTGAGGAGCACGGTTCAGCAAGGCCGAGTACTATGTAGAGTCTCCTGAGAGATCATGGAAGAGGTTTCCTGAGTCCTCATGATCGGAGAGGACAGGTCCCCGCTCTCTTCAGGAAATTATTAGGATGTATACTAACAGGCTCCTGTGTTAAGAAGATAGCCTCGCCCTTTGTAATGATGTTCACTGCATGCAATGTGACGCACCATTGACAATGTCTACTTCACCTGCTCGATCACGGAGACCGTACAATTGCAATCATTAATCAACGTTAATGTACGCCTCCCTTTGCATCTCGATACCTCATTGCTGCAGCCACCAATCAGAGCCCTTGTTGGACATATTGTCCAGCCTCATGCGCGCACTCCCACCGATCCTCTTCAAGTTGTTCATTTTCATGGATCTCGTAACATTCATCGACGACACATGCTAATATTCTGAGCCAGGGTGAACGGGTCATGCTAGGACGGTGCGCCTGCCAAATCTATGCCCCATCGGCAGCTTCGTCATGGTAAGGGATAAAACGGTCCCTTGCCATGACCAAATTTCCACGTCAGGCGTATATCATGAACTCTTATTTCTCCCACCTCTTGGGTGATGTTGGGTGTTTATTAAAGTGGCATTTGGAGCGTCATATAAGATAGCTTTATGAAAAACAAAAACAAACTGGTATTGTACAACGAATTATGACCGAATCAAATTGTAGAAAGTAGAACCTAAGAGACACGTCTAGAGACGAAACCATTGATGCAAGTGAGAGACGGCGTGCAAAGTAAACGTGAACTGTACCTCAGCGTTGTGGAAAGAACCGCTGACGTGCAAACAGTGTAATACAATGGGATTATGAAGTACACTACAGAGTCCGTGATGATGAATGAAAGAAAGGATACCGGGTCAATGTTGTACATCCAACACAAATGGATCAAATTCACGACCCTTCACCAGTAGAAAGACGAGGGCGCTTTGCAGCCGGCTCCCGACCATCTTGCTCAGGAAACAGATACTTCAGCATTTCCAAGTCATGCTTCGCCAAAATCTTCTGCCCATCACGCGCGCCTTCAGGACGTCGAATATCCGTCCGATTAACATACATAGGATAACGGGCCTCCTCGATCAGTCCAGCCCAATCGAAATCGAACAGCATGAATTGATTGTCGTCTCCCACAACGAAATTGGTATCTCGAAGGTCGCCATGAACGTAGCCGGCGTTGTGTAACTCCTCGATAAGAGACGTAATAGCCTCCTTGAGCGGCAGGCGGTCCAAAACAGCCATCGCGCTCAGCGGTCGATATGAGCCAGGCCGCTGCGTATTATCGATATCGAGCGCATCCATAATCACCATTTTCCAACCGCCATGTAAAGAATTGTAGGCGATAAGTTTGGGAGCATTGCCCTTGCTGGCACAGAATTCGTGGGCCTCAGGGGAATAGTGCTTGACGAACTTGATACATATCTTGTTCCCAGCCACGTTGCCGACGGTTTCCCCGAAGAAGATAAGTCGATCCCTGAGGATTCGAGTCTCATCATACGAGAATTCCTGAATGTGTCCGGTTGAATTGGTATAATTCTGAGGATAAGGACATCCTAGAGGTGGACCTTTGAGTTTGAGGGATGTAGTTGGAAGGGAGTACAGATTTGTGAGTTTCTCGTTGGCGATTTTGAGAGCCCCGAAAGTACGAGCCGCCATCACTTGCATACGGAGGTCTGTTGAATGCCAAAACAGAGGAATGATAGGGGCCAGGACATCACATTGGACTTTTTCGATGAAAACAGAGCCAGCAAAGCCAATGCATGCCCCTAGTTGTGGTCAATAAAGGGCTTTAGCAACGAATCTGATGAAATGAACTAACCGAAGACAATGATATGGATGCATGGAAGTACAGACCGAAACTTCTCTATTTCAGCGTTCGACTCTTTTAGAATCTTGCGGTAGTACAACATTGCCTGCGCGAATGGTTCGGCACCGCCGCTTCCAATCTCGTTCTTCCCCTCAGATATCACCTGCACAAAATCCCCGTCGGTGGACATAAGATGTCCGTCAGTCGTACATTTTGTCGAGCCAATCGGAGAAGAATGGAGTGTGATACCGTAGCCGTGGAGCAATTCCCTGAATACCTTCATCCGCGAGAGCTCATCGGGATAGAAGGAGGACATGTTTTCCGAAAGTTTCCGAACAAAGTCGTTATCTGGTCGGTTGGTTGATAATCTTGACAATCATCCACAAT